>VZUA01001419.1:0-32340 GCA_013401035.1 Horornis vulcanius | reverse complement strand
ACCTTGTAATGACTTAGCAGCTCAAAAAGCTACAAGAATTTTTAAACTGAATGCTGAGAAGAGCTGAGCAGTGGTGAGAAAATCCACACTGAAGAGGTGAACAGACTCCTGGTATCTACTGACTTGCATAGGCAAAGGAAAAGCTCTGTAAAAAACTTATAAATATCAGCATTGGTTTTATCTTCATTCGTTTAACACAATAGTTCTAAAAAAGAGGCAGGTAAAGGCAAACAATTTGTATTCTCTTGTCAGCTACTTTAAAACTAGTTTTTAGGGTTATTAACTTGAGTTGCTGAGTAAAGTCAGTTTATGTGAACATAAACTGCTCTTATTGATAGAGCTGCATTTCCCCCACCAGAAGTTTGAACAAAATAACCTCTGTTTCCAAACAAGAGATTAAGTGAAATAGCTGCTCCCATAGCTGCTCATGTTGCAGCTTTAGTAATTTAATAAATAACTGATTCCTGCTGAAATTAGGAGAGCTACAGTAAATTTGAGTGCTTACTGACCTGTTCCCAGAATAAGGAACATCCCTGAGACTTTAAACCAATTTACTGATGAACAAGAGTAATTCAAAACTTTGGTAAGTGACAGCAGGAAAGAAAGCTGCTTGGGGCATTTGAAATGCATTAGTAAGGCTGGTCCTGAGACAGGACACTAATAGAGGTATTGCAATTTCAAGTTTCACAGAGAAGTGTGACTGTCCCATCCACTCAGGATTGTGCAGCACAAACCATGAGCCTGCCAAGAGAAACAAGGATGCTGCC
This sequence comes from Horornis vulcanius, assembly GCA_013401035.1. NCBI lineage: Eukaryota > Metazoa > Chordata > Aves > Passeriformes > Scotocercidae > Horornis > Horornis vulcanius. The sequence continues at coordinate 31,573 of VZUA01001419.1, read as the reverse complement.
AGGCAGTGGTTACATGAGGAAGAAAGATTTCTGTGTTCAAGCACCAGCTCTGAGTTTCTAGTGCATGATTCAGTGGCAGGGTTTCCAGTAACCTTCTCCCAACATCTATCAGCCCACAAATTTAAAATTGTGATTATGTGTAATACCTGGCATTGCTAAAGCAACCTTGCTCCTATAAAAGCATGCTTTTTTCCACAGAGAAATATCAAACATCCCTGCCCAGTGAAGCAGTTTTTAAAGATCCGCTCAGTGTTTCCTAGGCTAAAGCTGCAGATAGATTGGCACATGTCAGGTAAAAAAAGCAAATAAAAATTACCTTTTCTGGTGCTGAAGGAGTCAGCCAGGACAAGAGCACTCTTAGTGATCCCAGCAGCAGCTCCAGCCAGTTGGCTCCCAGCAGCTCTGGCTTTCTCCCCTGGTCCCCTGCTGCCTGACATCTCTGAGCTCCGGGAATTTAAACCCTGTCCCAAGCACAGCCACCAATCCCCACGAGGCGGAAAAAGATGAGGTCATGAGGCTCCTGGCCACTGTCCTGCCCACGTTCTCCTACACTTCCTCTTTGGCTTTGTGGCTTTTGAAGCAAACAAAAACCATTCTAAGGTTAAAACATTACTTATGGGCGAGATCATTAACCAGCAGGTCTGTTGAATGCACAGTGTTTGGTATAGTGTAGGAGGGCTTCAGGGCACGTCTGTTCCACTTCTGTGAAAAGCCAGAGCCCAGCTTCCCAGAAATCTTTTGTGCCCTGTTCTGCAGGGGGTAAGAATATCTAATGTGTGCTGGAAGAAATAAATCTGAACATGAAATTCACAAAAGAGGTGTTAATGTTTCCACAAAGTTGTTGACTTGCTCTCCAGGGCATGCATGGTACGACAGGAATTGCAAAGATGTTGCAGAATATGGCCTTTTGCATTTTTTGGTCTGACCTGGGTTAAAAAAAAAAAAAAAAATTAGTGGTACTAGTTGTCTCAGTAGGCATTCTGCATCCAGAAACTTTTTTGTAAAGGTGTACGAGAGCCAGTGGTCTAATTAAAGAAGATTGGTCTATCCTTATGAGGAATTACGAGGAATTCTTGCTCCTTTTCTATTAATTTGTATTCCTTCTGCCTCCTTTCTCAGGTGGTTTGGTCAAATCATCTGCCACAGCTGTCTCATGCACCTAATCCGTTTCAGAATCCTTTTCAGGGACCAGATGCCAGATTTTTTTCAAGTTTAAAAAAAAGGTGGGGGAAAAGCAGATATAACTCCAGCATGAGGAGTGCCATGACTGGCATTGGGAAGCAAGGGACATCATGGGGTGAGATTCCATGCCTGCTATGGAGCAGTACATCAGCCCTGCTGATGGGTGACAGATCTATTGTGGCCTCTCTTGGATGTCCATAGCTTTGGACTGATTTTGCATCAGCTGGGGTGTGCTGGAGGGCTCTCAGACGCTCTTCCATGTGTGTTGTGCCTTTAAAAGAACAATGAGGTATCATTCAAACACAGGAGAACATTTCAAACAGCCCTCTCAGAAGATGGAATATTTGTAACTGCTTCAAGGTGGTTATCTTGCTTCTCATTTGTGACACCCAGCTGATGTTTGCAGTGTCCTTAGTCAAGCAGACAAGGGAGACCTGTTTGTACCAGCTCCTGTTACCACTTATCCTGTGTTTACTGACACTTCTGGGGCATGTTTGGAGACATCAGGAGCAACATACCCAAGTTAACTCAGGACCTGCTCTGATTATATTTTTGAGCTGAGATCAGCAACAGCTGGAAGTTCAACTTAATGTACTTAAGAGAGTGTTCAAATATCCCAGTAGGAGAACTGGATAAGAACATGGTAGATGGTATATTCTGACTGTAAGGATCCACCTGAGCGAGGACTACCCTAGCTTTTATTTTCAAAGCTATGTGACCATTGTTGCATGGTCGCTCAGGAAAGACTTTTCACCCAAAAAAACCTTTGGCAGCTGGGATTTCAGCATCAAGACCTTACACAGACTTAGACAGATTTGCCATCTCCCACTGTGTCTACAGCTCAGTGCTGCTGGAAACCAGTTTGCTGAAGGCCTTGGCTGCAGACACGGGACTCCAGCTGGAGGTGGGTGCTCTTTCCAAGTGTTGGTTTGAGCATCACGTGGTGGCTGATACTTACTCAGTAACCAGGACAGCTTCAAAAGGCCACTGCTGTTGACTCCAGGGAGCCCCAAGCCAGGCCCTTGGGTAGCCAAGTACATTTGGTCCCAAACACCAGTCCTAACCATCAGTAAAAGACTACTTCCATCTGACAGAGCAAAAATGGAGACAGAGTGAAGCCAGTGGCTCACACCACTGGATGTGGGACTGGGTGTGCTGTGTGCTGCTCTCCTGTCCACACCCTGGATTAAATTTTAAGCCTGAAAAACCTACTTTCCCTACAAACCATTCATCAAGAGAGGGAGAACTGAAAAACAACATTATGCTCAAAGATCCTCTAGAGCTGCTGTCTGGCCAAAACCAACTTTTGCAATCTGCATAATGGTGTATTAGTGTGTATCAGACCATCAGGAAAATATGTATCATGTAAACAACCTGTTTCACCAAGTTCAGCAGCAGTTACCAGTCATGCTGATGGAGCCATTAGAAGCAGAGCCTTCCTGCAGTTTGTTACAGACATTCCTGTACAGGTCAATTATTGCTGTGGCACCTCAAGGCAAATGTTTTGCAAGAACCTGGAACTCTTGTCTCCTAGCAGAGTCTCTGTGTGACCCTCCCAGGGAGCTGTTTCTGGCAAACAAGTGATATTTTCATTGTGCTGGGAGATGACAGTGGTTTTGAGTATGTTGCCAAAGCTATATGGTGGATTTTGTAAGAACTAAGGAACAACAGGGATGTTTTGCAGTGATCCAGAAGCAGGATGAGAAGTGACAGCTATTACTAAATGTCTTCAGTCTATGCAAGATTGGCCTGTACAGAGCTGCAGTAAATTTAGCACTTGTCTCATGCCTATCATTATGTGGTTATTCTTCTGTAAATCATTTTGTCTAGCTGAGAAACCCATTGCCTTGGTAGGATTTGTGCTTCTTGTTGTCTCAAAGATAAGGAACAAGCAGGGCAGAAAGTGGGGAACTTTCAGCATTTTCCCTTCCCATGTTAAAATCCGTAATTCTGGAGAGCACTTGTCTGCTGGTGGCACAGCAGAAGCAGCTTGCTTGGATTTGTACAGGTGGGATGGTACATGATTCTGGCTTTCAAGAGCTGTCAGGGTCTGTGCAGAGCATGACTCTGACTGTAATTTGTTGCATGTAGGTGACATTTTCTACTTGTCTGCCCTGTCTAACAAAGCTTTTGACCACAATTCCTTCCATCCTGAGCTGTGTTGGAAACATGTGGTTAGGCTGTCATTTTGTGTTGTCAAGAAGCTGTATCAGTGCCTTCCTGTGCAATCTACCTAAGATCCTGAGCTAGGACATCAGTGTCATGCCCAGCAATACCTCTGGCTGGCTTGGGAAATCCCAGCCTGCCTGCAGTGACCCGTAGATCTCAGTCAGCTTTCAGGACAACTGGCTTCTGTTGAGTTTTGTTCACTCAAAAAACAAGACTGGAGATAGATGAACAGGAGCAAAGGTTAGATGGCAAAGACAAAGACTGGAAGAGAGAGGCTATTTTCCTTGGCAGCATTAGGAATGCTATCAAATATTGTTTTGCAACTAGAATATCCCCAAGAAAAGCAGACTCAGTTAAAACATGTTTCTGTGAAAGACAGATGAAAAGCAAAACTTTCTTACTACTGCTTTATTGCTACCGTGAAATTCTCTTTGGAAACTCAGTGTATCAACCAATATACCTCCCAAAGCCTTTATATTTTCTTAATTAAACCTTCAAAAGTGAGGAAAAGCTTACATACAGCAGTGGGTAGACTGTTTTAACAAAGCCTTCTGCCTCTTAAATAGACTACACAGACCACCACAGTGTTTGTGTCCAGGCCCAGGAGAATATTTGGTATGCAGAAGAGATATGGGTGTCAGATCTGTTTGATAAAGAAATTAACCCAGAGATTTGCTCCTTACCTGTGTGAGCAGGGCACCCTGATAACACAGGCATGCAGCACGGCTGTGTAGCCTTTCCTTTGTACCACTGGGAGCAATTAAAGAATTGTTCTTTCCCAGAGTCAGCCCTAGCATTCCTCTAGGAGTTGCAGAACTGGGCACAACACTGACCTAGAGCTGGAGTAGGTGACAAATTGGGACAGAGCAGTGACTTTCTGGGAAATAACCCCCCATAGGCTGACAGCATATTAGAAAGTGCCAGGGTCTGACACATTGCACAGTCTTTTGGTCTGTCCTTATCTCCCTCTACTCAAAGAGAGCCCACTCATTTGTCTCTGGCTTCTGGGTCTAGTCACTACCTGTTCTTATTTTCAAATGGCTTTTTAGGAACAGCTTTGGAAAGTGAAGAAAAGAATTAATATTTGAGAAGCTGCCATGCAGCTGTTTCTCACAAATCCTGGAGGCTGGACAGCCTCAGCCAGATCCCAGCTTTCAGAGGGAAGTGGATGCTCCTGCAACAGCATAAATACAGTCCAGCTGTCTATAACTTGCTAAAACAGTGCCCCACTGATGTCCCCTCCCTTGACTTTTACAGCCAATTAGAAAAAAAATTTCCAGATCTTCTTTTTTTTCATGTTGAAATTAACGTATTTTAATACTGAAGTCCGTGTAGCAGCAGGAATTAAACCAGCACAGAAACATTCGGTTATTTTCAGGTCATCAGAATTACCAGTGTAAAAAGCAAAACACCAGCTTTTCAGTGCTGGGTTTGTGGCTGTACCTCAGCTCTGAATTGACAGAAGAATGGCATTTGTTTCAACTGGAAAATAACAAACACAACAATAGGCTGAAGTACTTGCAGAAACAAGAAAGACCAGTGAAAGAATATATGGTGTACAACATATTTTCATAATTGTGCCATTTCTTAGTGTATGTAACTCTAAAAAAGCAATTTTTTGAGAACAGGAGGATGAGACTTTCTCATCTCAATGGGAGCTAAGCTCAGTCTGAAGCCTGAACACTGCTGCAGAGATAACTCTCCAGGATGAAGGAAAGCATGCAAGGTGTGTGTGCTTAAATCCAATATATGCTCATATGCTCAGAAACCATCAGATTGCCAGCTCAGGGCTCACAGTCTGAGTGCTGAGGGGAATTTGATAGTAGGAAACAGCTTTACAGAAAATTGCTTCTCAGACAAGCATTGCAAAAACTTTGTGACAAGTTGTTTCCCTCTCTCCCCACTGCTCAGTTCCCTGTTTCCGATTCTACTGCAAAATTTTCAAAAGGACACTAATGGAAAAATCTGAATATGCAGAACGAGTATGGAAAGAACAGCATCCTCTCACTCTGCATTGTGAAACTTGGAAAGTCACAAGATGCCTGTTCTCCCAAGTGCAGGGAGTTTTGGCAGGGCACTACAGGAAGGATTCTGCACACTGCACCCCTCCAGTTGCATCTTCATGAAGCTCTGCTGGCTGCACACAGAGAACCACCCCTTGTTGCAAGAAATGGAGCACAGCACAGCAGGACAGAGAAGAGGCAGACAGGGAGCAGATGGGCCAGCTGCTCCCTAGGCTGCCTCTGTGCATTGCTGAGAGGAGCCTGACAGAGTCCTAACTGCATCCCGGGAATCCTTATCACACAGCAGCCTTGATTCTGCCTTCCACATTTACTATGCTGAGCTCATGTCATGTTTCCACACGCAGCCACACAAGGATCGCAGCACGAGGAGCAGAGAGTCCAAGAAAGCTTGCTACCGATCCCAGGGACAAACCTTTCCCAAGACACACTTTGTGAGTGCCTCCTGGAAGAGGCCAGTGCAAAACAGATCGTTTGGAGAGGTGCCGGGCGTTGCGCAAGGCAGGATTCCTCGCTGCGTGTCTGTGGTTATCTGCGCACAAGGCATCTTTTCTGCAGAAGCTCTGGAGCAGGGGAAGCGTGTGCTGTTTGCACGTTGTGACCCTGTCAATAAACCTGACCTCACACACGGGCTTGGCCACGTATCAGAAACCCGCCAGACTTCACCTGGCTTCAGCTTCTGCTGTGAGCAGCTTCCTTCACTCTGAGCCCAGGGCCGCCGCGGTCTGAGGTGGGACGGCTGCAGGGCTGAGTCAGTGCGAAAGCAAACATGTCCCAGGCACTGAGCCCCGGGCTGAGGGGGCCCTGCCGCTGCAGTGGGAGGAAAAACCCATCTGTGGGCCTGCTGAAGGGAAATTAAAGAGTTGGGGACCGGGCGTGGGGAGGAAGTTGTTTGGCCAAGAAGCTGATTTGATTTTGTGGGGGAAAACCAAAAATCAGCAGGCCGGGGTCAAGGCCTCTCCCGTCTCGACTGAATCACGGAGAGATTCCCTGCAGCTTGCCCAAGCCTGGAGGTGATAAGGCTGTTTGCCCACAGAGCCTATCCAGGCAGGAACCATCTTCTCCACTGCAGCAAGGAATCATTTTGGCTCTGCCCTGGAAAGCCAGAACATCTCCTGCATGTCAGTACACTTCTTCTAATTAGTACTGTGGTCGCCACCTCTTATACAGCAAGCAATAAATGTGCCAATAGAGAACATCCCTCAGCAATTTCTCCTCATTTTAGTATGTTCTGCATACTAAAAGTTTTTAAACTTGAAAAGATTTTTTTAAATGAAATGTGAAGTAATAACTCATACCTGACAGGTATTACCATCAGCAAATCAAAGGGTATGTTTTCTTAAATGTATAGTTTTTTGAGAAAATAGGATAAATTGATAGACTGAATAGTTCAGATACAAGTGTCTGGGAAAAAGTAAAAAGGTTTCTTTTCATGAAGCACAGAAGCACAAACACATTTGCCAAATCCCTGCTCTTGCTCCTTGCTTACCAGCTCTCTTTGGAAGGGAGCTGCTCTTTTGGAAATACACAGTCGAGAGATAATCACATCCAGATTTAGGAAATAACATTTTGCACATAATTCATACTGGCTACCTAGACAGATTATTGGTTGAGTGTGCAGCTATAAATTTGGCAGAATAAATGGCAAACTGTGGTTGGCATAGGGACGCAAAGCAGGATGCAAACTGCAGCTATACATTAATTAGAGGAAAGGAAAGCCTAAGAAACTGCGTTAAGCAGCAGGATCTGAAGCAAACAATAAGAAGGGGCAGCTGACAGGGCAACTAACTATTGAGGAGCATATGCAGCATTAGAGCTCTTTGCATTAGGAAGAACATTACCAGTCAATAAATAACAAGCCAGCTCTGCTATTTTGCTCACTGAGTCTTGTTTATCACAAAGAAGTCAAATGACTTCTCCTCACCCATGGAAAATCTGAACACAGAGGATGACAAGCAATTTTGGGAAGCAACATCCGTTCTGTATGGAGAAACTTGATCTGCTGTACCCAAAATAGCTGCTGTTGAAACACAGACTAGATCTCATCTCAGCGATCGATTAGGCAAAAGGAGGAAGCTCAGCTGCTGCTTGGAGCTGAGTTGGTCTCACCTCAGGCAGCAGGGCAGCAACACGTGGGATGAGCCAGGCTGGGGAACACAGATCTTGGGGGGCAGCTTGTCAGCAGATAACTCTGTGCCCTCTGCAGGCCTGAAAAGCATTTTTTATGCACCCAGTCCCTGAAGGGAGCACTACAGGAACTCTGGCACCTGCACCTTCATTGGCACTGATGCAGACGCATCCCACAGGAGTCTGCCACATCTCTGACACATCCTACCTCTGCCCTACCCTAAAAGTGCAGACTAGGGCATATTACACAGCTACATTATCCAGGCTCCTTAAATCCACACTCCCCACTTAAAAAATCAACAGCAAAGGAGAGTGCTGGGTCACAGCAAGTCCCAGTGAGAGTATTCCTAGTCTTCTGGTTCAGCCTTAAATAAAGACAGAAAGAGGAAGGCTTAATTTCAACAAATATTCACTGTCATGGAGGTCCCTTTTCCTCTCCTCCAGGCAAAAAAGCCAGGAAGATACACCGAGAATTTGTATGCATACCTTCCAATCTTTCAGGTCAGCAGAGTCATTCATCCTACCCATTTTCTAGGTAGCTGCTCTCCTGAGAGAGAGAGAGAGAGCAGTGTGACATGGCTGCATTCCCACTGCTCGTAGATTTTTACAAGAGGAAAGGCAGGACCAAGTCTCAGAGCAAGAGTGATAGAAGATGGGTTGTCCAGGGAATATTATCCATGGCTCTATTTTGGTCAGTGCCAGCAGTGTCACTGCTGGGGTGTAGCACTGCTGCTTCACAGGTAAATTACAAGGTACCCTCAGTGGCTTGTCTGGGGTCTTCAGATGCTAGGAATAATGTAGATTTTCCAATAATTAAAAAAACAGTAGCATCAAAATAATAAAAAATGCAAACTACAATAGCAAGATTTTTTTAAATAGTTTTTCATTTAGTTTCATGTCTACCATGCCTGCCCTTCCCACACTGATGTTATAGCATGTGACTTCAACAATTTTCAGCAAAAATAACATTAATTATGACTCTTGTAAAGTTGCTGTATGGGCACAAGCTTTCTCTTAGAGATCAAACAGTTATCAGGTCCTGGTTTTGGGTAGACTATTACATATATTTTTTAAAAAGGCAGGCCACTCTAAATCTTGATGTAAAAATAATTTGCTGATTTTCTTTATCACCTCCTGGCTTGCTACTGTTAACAAATGAGATGAGGCATAGATGCCTAAGAGACACTAAAAGCTCACTCTGAACTTCAGTTGTACTAGCATTTCTCTTAACACCTTCATTTCCCATCTTTATCACCATGGATATTAAGGAAAAATNACTGTTAACAAATGAGATGAGGCATAGATGCCTAAGAGACACTAAAAGCTCACTCTGAGCTTCAATTGTACTAGCATTTCTCTTAACACCTTCATTTCCCATCTTTATCACCATGGATATGAAGGAAAAATACAGAGGCAAAATAGAAAACAAACAAACAAAAAAAATAAATCCAGCCAAATAATTGCATTTATTTGGTGTAGGTTTTAAATATCCTTCTCCAGGAGAGAAAGACTTCAGTGAAGTTCTTCTTCCCTGTAGACTTCAGTGAAGAGCAGCTCTGTTTGCACATACCCAGAGTGCACACTGGAGGCAGGGAAAGAGACAGGCTCTCTCAATTACGTGGGCTACAAGGATGCTGCAAATTGAAACTTGAGACTGCTCCCCTCTCACCATGACAAAGCCTGCTGACAAATTAGCCTGTCTGCTTCTTCCCTGCTTAGCAATTAAGGGGGGGCAAAGGCAAGCCTCTGGTCTCCCTTGTTCCATGTTGGAACAGCTGCAGGAGCTATCCAGGGGTACAGGTCAGTGCCCAGATCTTTCCTGGAAAGCCCACAACTCCCCCAGGCCTGAACTGGTAATACAGACAGACTAGAAGGGTCAATTACCACAGTGCACGGATGATACAAACCAGAGGATGAGGATCTGTGGATTTTAAAGCTTAAATAGGCATCTCTGACCCCCCTGCACACATCAGACTGAAGGACAAAATTCACATACTACTGAGATTATCAGCTTGCATTTGGCCAGATGCAGTTATTCCTCCTGCACTGGGGTTGTTCTGTGTTAAAGCTTCTTTCAATACAGTCACGTTGATGGCACCAGCTACACCACCCACTTGTAACTCTTAAGAATTAAATTATGCACAGGCCTTTGGATTTCCCCCTGTGTTTTGCAGCCAGAGAAGAGATTATTCTGGCCATTTACACAATTCAGCCTGTATAAACACAGCAGCCTGGCTCACAGTTATCAGTTCTATATTCTGATTTAGACAGAGATAAGCCTGATGGCAGTGCTGGTGAGGTTTTGCCAACATCCTTATGCTCACAGCTGGGAAAGCCTCCCCAGAGCACTGGCTTCTCACCCTGCTCCAGTTCCAGATTTTACTGCCCAAGAAGTCTGCTGCACTGTGTGGCAAACGTATCTGTGACTTCTAGGGAAACAGGAGCTTCCCCAGCTCCATTAGGCTGCATTGGAAATAATATTTCTTCTTCCAGTGATCAACTCTAAAGGACAGCAAGATGTCAAAGCAGCTGAACCACCGATGCAAAGTGGATTAGAAACACGTGGGTATTAAAAGTATTTTAAAAGTGGCAATATTTCTCCACTCCTTTCTCAAAGCAATGCAATGCACTCTCATTGCTCTTTCCTCTGCAAAAGCTTTTCCTAACTTCCTAAGAACACCTTGTCATCATGCAGGGCTTGTGCAGGAGCAATTCTTGTGCAGGTTTTCCAGCTCTTACTCTCCAGAAAATCTCCTAGGCCCTACTCTAATAAGCAGCAAGGCGGAAATTGGGCTCTCCAATGAAAACAGCTATTGGTTTATTTGTTTGGGTTTTTATTTCGACATAGTAATCTCCCTGCAGGCGCTCTAGGAAAGCACAAGAGGAATGTTTCTTCTGCGAAATGTAATTAACATCGTTTTCTTCCTGTTGCAAAGTATAATTGCAAATATAAACCAACACACGGGGAACGGGGTTATTTTGGGTGATGGTTTTGTGCAGAAAAATACCGTGACGAGTTTGGTTTGTCAAACTGAAGACAGGGCAGACGTCTCTCTCCCTTCCTGTTTAAGCCAGTGGTCTGGGAAGGGCTGCTGTAACCTATAATGACGGTCAGCTCACCCAAAGAAACTTGTTTCCCCCAATCTATAAATGCAGTTTTCTGAAGGCTGAACATGTGCCAGAACATGCACATGCTTTGTGATCCTGTGTGACATGGCAAACCCTGGTCTGATTTCTAGTTGTGTTAAAACTTACATAAAAATGCCTCAGCTCTGACAAACCTGCTGCCTTTCAATACCTGAGGGGAGCCTACAAAAAATCTGGAGACTAACTGTACAAGGGTATAGGACAAGGGGGAATGGCTTTAAGGTGAGAGAGGGCTGATTTAAATTGGCTATTAGGAAGAAATTCTTTACTGTGAGGGTGGTGAGGCACTGCCATAGGTTGACCAGAGCAACAGTGGAAGCCCCATTCCTGGAAGTGTTTAAGGCCAGGTTGGATGGGGCTCGGAGCAACCTGATCTAGTGGAATGCGTCCCTGCCCACAGCAGGAGGGTTGAAATTAGATGGCCTTCAAGCTGCCTTTCAACCCAAACCCAACTGTTCTATGATTCTGTATACCTTCTCACACACAGCTCACACAAGGGCGTGGAATATCCTTTCAAAGTCAAAGAAATGAGCCAGACTCTCCTCTGCAAAAGCGTTTTCTACAAACCTGACCAAACACAGGAGCATCTTCACATTTCACTGCCTACTTGCACTTGCTGTTCAGGTGGCAAAGCACTTAAACCTCTACAGGGCTGAGCCTCAGGAGCTGCTGGGAGCGATGGAGTGTGGCACAGTGGGGCTGGGTGGCTGCAGCCTAGGGAAGAACTGGTGAGTCACCTCCTGGCTGGAGGTCACTTTGCCCAGATGGGCAATTCCCTGCAACGTGTCCCCACATGCAAAACGTATAATCCAAGACGGAAACAGGGGACTGAAATAACAAATGGTTTACTTTCCCCTGCTCTCCACACCAGGTCAATCATTAAACATAAATGAAAAATTACATTCCATCAGCACAAACACTCACTAGTAGAAGTAGGCATTTGCTTACTGAACTTGTTTGGATCTGGGCTCTACAGTCATTACTATAAATCTTTTTGAGCCAGTGTACCTTAAAAAACATCAGCTGTTTTCTCTCTTATCTTCTTTATTCACTGCAGGAATATACAAGTGAATACTCTGCCCTCCATCCATGAGACAAGACGCTGCAGCACAGGTGACCTGGCTGAATAAATCACTGGGGAAAAGCAGGCAACAACTTTGCACCCTGAGGAATGGAAGGCCTGTCAGTCCCCCCTCGGTGCCTGGAAAGATCCTGGAGCACATCTTCCTGGAAACTATGCTAAAGCACATGGAAAATAAGGAGGGTGATTGGTGACAGCAAACGTGGCTTCTCTAAGGGCAAATCATGACAGATTTGGTGGCGTTCCACCCCAACGGATTGCAGTGTTGATGGATAAAGGAAGAGTGACTGACTTCATCTGCCTGGACTTGTTCAAAGCATTTGACACTGTCCTGCACAACATCCTTGTTTCTAAACTGGAGAGGTGTGGTTCTGATGGACAGACCACTCAGTGGACAAAGAGTGACTGGATGGGCAGCATGTCAAGTTACAATCAACAGCTCATTGTCCACCTGGGCACCAGTGGTGAGTGCTGTCAATCAGTTTGGACAGGCACTGTTTAATGACTTTGTGGCACACATGGACAATAGGATTGCGTGCAGAGCCAGCAAGATTGCTGACACCACCCAGNGCTCTGCAAGGCCAGGTGCAAAGGCTGCATCCAATGCAGTGTGGCCAGGAGGCCGAGAAAGGGGATTCTGCCCCCCTACTCCACTCTGCTGAGACCCCATCTGGAGTGTTCCATCCAGCCCTGGGATCCCCAACACGAGATGGACATGGAATTGTTGGAGGGAGTCCAGAGGAAGTCACAAAGATGATCAGAGCACTGGAGCACCTCTCCTATGAAGACAGGCTGAGAGGGATGGGATTGTTCAGCTGGAGAAGACTTGCTCCAGGGAAACCTTACAGCACCTTCCAGTACCTTAAAGGGGGCTGCAAGAGAGCTGGAGAGGGACATTTTACAAGAGTACATAAAGGACAAGAGGGAATTGGCTTTAAACTGACAGAGAGCAGGTTTAGATTAGATATTAGGAAAAAATTCTCTACAGTAAAGGTAGTGAGACACAGGAGCAGGTTGATCAGAGAAGCTTTGGAATCCTCATACCTGTAATTTTTCAAGGCCAGGTTATATGGGGCTCTGAGCAACCTGGTCTAGTGAAATGTGTCNCCTCTCCTATGAAGACAGGCTGAGAGGGATGGGATTGTTCAGCTGGAGAAGACTTGCTCCAGGGAAACCTTACAGCACCTTCCAGTACCTTAAAGGGGGCTGCAAGAGAGCTGGAGAGGGACATTTTACAAGAGTACATAAAGGACAAGAGGGAATTGGCTTTAAACTGACAGAGAGCAGGTTTAGATTAGATATTAGGAAAAAATTCTCTACAGTAAAGGTAGTGAGACACAGGAGCAGGTTGATCAGAGAAGCTTTGGAATCCTCATACCTGTAATTTTTCAAGGCCAGGTTATATGGGGCTCTGAGCAACCTGGTCTAGTGAAATGTGTCCCTGCCCATGGCAGGGGGTTAAAACAAGATGGCCTTTAAGGTCTCTGTCCACCCAAACTATTCTATGATTCCAAGTTAGAAAGCTTTAGGAGCACACATGACTAAGCACAAGTGGTATATACACACAGCATATACTTTTAAAATTACTTTTCTAGATTTCATAAGATAGCTGGTTATCTATCAGAAGGTACCCCCATCCTGCTGGGAAGGTGTTAGGAAGGGGGGTTGGAAAGATGACTAAATATTTAATTACCAGGTAATTGCACAAAGGCCACTTCACAAAACCTGAAGCTCTTCTTGAATCAAATCCCTGCTAAAAACCAGGAATCCAAAATCTGTCCCCTCACAAGTATTTCACGAGCTTTTGGCCCATTCACTCTGGTGACTTTCTCTGTCACAACAACATTCACATCAACAGCTCTGCAAGGATTTCCCTTGCAGACTCCTGACCCTTTGAGCAAGATTTTAGAACCAGGTTGCTCTTCTGACTTCGTTTGTGAAACCTGTGAGAGGATTCATTTGTTAAAATCTGGGCCTGGGTGGTCCTTGTCTGGGCAAGTGGATAACACAGGCAAGCAGGTGCAAAGGAGGGTGAGGGTGCCAGGCACAGCTTGTTTTTAGCATTCACCTGACACTGGCAGTGGTCACTGGGATTGCCACAGGCTCACAATCACAAGAAGTTCTCCCCATAGCCTGTCAGGGAGGACAGAAATTCTTCTTAAGGAAAAACAAGCAGGAAAAGGCACAGAAAAATTGCCAGGCCAATCACCGAGGGGAGGTGGTTTAAACAAAGCATTGTGTGCATTGTGTGCAAGGGTTCTGCCTCATGCAGCCCCATCAGGCTCTGTTGTAGCTTCTTGCAGGTGCCCATCTCTCAGACCAAACACCTGCAGGCTTTGGAGAATCAGCCTGACTCTCAGAAGGAGCTGAGGTCCAAATTTCTTCTTCTTGTTTCAAACACAAGGAAATGCACATGAATCCTGAGCAGCTTGAGGGGTGTGACAGACTGCTTTGTTTCAGCACCATGTAAAACTTTTAAACTGGAATTTTCCAGCAGCATTCCAGTGCCAGACTGATGATTTATGAATCATGTTCCATCTGTCACATCAGCAAGGTGCGTCAGTCCCTGCAGAAAAGAGTATTAAAGCTCTCTGTTGCTCATTGAAAGGAGAGCAGGTTTCAGCCTGAGCCTACTTGTAAAAAAATGGGGTGAAACTCACACCAGGCACTGGAGAATCCTTTGCCTTCCTGGGGGTCTTTAGTGACAGCTTGTCATTGCAAGATAGAGCAACCCCAAGTAAAAGTATTTCTCAGGCACACAAACATGGAATATCCAACAGCATCAGAAGAACACAAGTAGTTATCAGTAAGTGCTTTTATACGAACTGAATTGAATTATATCAGCACTTTGCTAGAAACTATACTGGAAACTAATTCCTGTATGGTGTCTGCAGGAAGGGGAGGCGAAGAGAGTGAGCCATGCCACACACCTTGACAAAACCTCCCCTTTGTTCCTGGCATGCTGACAGGTCAGTGGCCCTTGCAGCAGCTCTGGAAATACAAATCCTAAGTGCAGAAGGAGTAAGAAACAACATCATCATTGCCCTTCTGATACAAGTCACACCAAGTGATTGGTTAGCAGAAGAGGAGGATCAAAGAGAAAGCAAACAAGCTAAACCTCTTTTTTTTGCCAGCTGATTTTCACCTCCTGGGGGGCACATCACAGTAGCAGTTCTAAACTGTCACCTGTACACAGTCAACTGTCCCACACTGAGTTGTTTACAACCTCAGGGCTTTCTCTGCCCTTGAAAATGTCAGCTTTTGGCCTGTGCCCTTTCATTTCTTATATCTCTGAGCCCTCAAAAATCTTTTCTGTGGTCCTCATGGCTTATTGGAATTCTTCTTCAAACCCTGAGAAGCAGAATAGCTGTTTTGAAAACAGTCTGATACAGCAAGCTCGTGCCAGAGCCCTGCACAGCTCTGCCTCCTGAGCCCAGCATCCCTAGGAAGGGGCCCCCTTCCTTTCCCCTCTACAGCACCCTGAATAAGGCTCTGACATAAAGTTGTGTACTGGTCACTTTGTCCCTGACAGCATGGGCCTTAAAACCATGGAGAGAAATCAAGGCTAACACCAGCTGCTGCTGAGGCTTTTGTACCACGGGGCTGAAATATTTTATTGCTGTCATTAAAAATCAAGTGATTTAATCTCATTGGTGTCCTAATGCATACTTTGTTAACTAAATTTCATGTTCTAGTTAGCCATGAACTATCAGACTGCTTTAAACAAGCAGTACTTTCAGGGACTAAATGTGGTGCAGAGCTTGCTGTGCCAAACCCACTGGCACCTTCCCCTCCTGTCAGGTGTGCCAGAGCAGGCTGCCCAGACAGCATGACCCAGGACAGTGGTGGCCACAGACCTCAGTCCCTGGGGCATCAGCCCTTTGATTTTCCCCCTCCAGAAGCGGATGCAGCAGCCAGTGCAGAGAGAATTAAATTTTCTCCCCTGCCACAAAACTCCTCCGCATGAGACAGACACCCTGCAGTTTCCCTCCACATCCCTGTGTGGAGAAACACAAGCCCACACCCCAACAAACACCTCCACCTTCCAACTCGGGGAGGTTTCTCCAGCTCTGAAAACCCAGGCCTGGGCAATGCTTGAGCTGCATGGAGGAAGGACACAGATTAGTTTTTCCAGTGATCACAGCGATGCTTTGCTCTTTTCTGGGGTCTGGCTTTCTCTTTTAAGTGGCCTGGAGCCAGGCAGCAGCCCTAAGTAAGCAATAGCAAAGGTATAGCATAATTCCTGTTAAAAACCTACTCCTGGCTCTGCAAACAGGAAGCCAAAACTTCCCTACCTTCCTCACCCACTCCTCCACAAAGCCCCTTAGGAGCACACACTGGGTAGGGCAGGCAGGACAACATGGAGGCAGGGGAAAGCACACATGGCTTACAGGGAGAGGGTGTGCAGGGTGGAAACAGGCAGTGGAGACATCCTCCTCTGCTGGGAGAGGGCATGTTAGACTGTGTGCATCACAGCACCTCACCTTAAACACACTTAGTACCCCCCACAGCCCCAGCTGGTGACTAAGGGAGAAGGCACACAGGGAGGTCAGAGAAAGGCAGAGTTTCCTGACACCCATTTGTCTCCAAGAGCACTTACTCATTGCTGGGAAGTGCTGAGAGCAGCAACAATTCCCCAGTTCTTGCACAGAAAATCCCATCTTGTCCCCAGGCATGTGTCAGAGCCTGTTTCCAGTGACCCATGAGAGCTGGGAGGCCACGGCAGACACCGGGTCCAAATGAGATGACAAAATCATCATCATCTGATTGTGACTCACCTCAAACAACTTAGTTTCGGGCAATTAGCTTGGAGACCAACATCCCTCCATGCCTGTTAGTGACTTGCATCCAGAATGCCTTAACCTTTGGGCACAGGAGCTGTCTGCAAAAGCCAGGGAGTTTTTCCAGGCAAACTCATCTTGAAGTGTCCCTCCTTAGCTGCAGCATGAACCTTCCCCTGATAAGCAGAGTCAGAACCTGTGTCAAGTAACTACAGGTCTTCAACCTCAACTTTCTCATCACCAGCGTGGCAGTTATTCACTTTGTCACAGCAAGAACCATTCCTTTGCATAAATGATCTCAGTTCAGATGCATTAATGATAAACAGGAATAAAGGCAAAAATTTTCCAGGCAGCAAATGAGACTCCCAAGATGTGCCAGACCCAGCACTGGGTCTCTTTATGTTCCCTCACAGCTTTCCCTACAGCATCTTTCTTTCACTTCTGTTCTGGCTCATTTCTAAAAGTGTAAAATGAAGCTTGGAAACATAAAAGGACAATGAGCAGGAGACTATTGCACAAAACTGATATCCAAGGAATTTCAATAAGGAGTCCCTTGGCCTCATTTGGCTGAGCATTTTGGACAGTCAGAGCAAGGAGCTAGCACCAGTGTACTCAGGTTGAAGCAGAGGAGGTGAGCACTGACAGAGCACAGAGCAGGAAAAAATGAAAAACCAGGGTGGAAACACATAGTGGAAAAGGCAAAGCTGGAGAAACAGCAGTGGGGGGAAAGGCTTGAGGGGGAAAATGCCCATAGGGCAGAAAAGCCAGAAGGCTGGGAGGGGAGAAGGCTTGGAGAACAGATAGCTGAGGAAACTGGGCTGGAAAAGGGGGAGAGAAAGCAAAATAATGAAATGGAATCCACTCCGTAAGGCAGAGGCAGAGCTTAAACAGAGGGAAAGATCAGTCCCAACTCTCCCTGTCCCCCCAGCACCACACAGCCTTCTGCACAAGTCTGTGGCATTGGCCCCTGCTGGGGCAGGACTGGCAGCATTTGCACTCCTGCATCAACTCTGCTCTTGGTTGCTTAATTAATATATTATCCTCAAGAAATCAAATTTGCAAGCCCTGCCTTAAAGCTTGGTGTGATCTGCCCACAAAATTTAGTGTGTTAACTGCTGTTTGTGGCACAAATCCTGGTGCTCATGCAGTGCTCTGAATTTCCATACCTTCCCTAAGTGTCTCCCTATTATTGCTGGCATCTGCAGCCTACACTGCCATCAGGATTCCAATTTAATACTGCAACTATTTTATCCAATTTCTCCCAAGGTGGAGAGCAGCAGTACTGGCAAAGACAGATGTAAAGAAATGTTGAGAACCTCTGCTTTCTCATTGTTGCTGGTGATTAGCTCACCTCTCCTTTTTAACAGTGGGCCAATATTTCCCTTAGGTTTCTGCCTGTTGTTTATGTATCTAAAGAACCCTTTCTGGCAGTTTTCAACATCTCTGGCCAACTTCAATTCAAGCTGAGCTTTTTCTTTTCTAACAGCATCTCTGCAGTTTTAGTAGTAGGAGGAGATGCTCCTCACCAAGGATGTGGGATTATGACCTGGCCAGGACAAAATGTGTTTAACATCTGATAGCTGATCCACATCACCACTTCTCGTAGCAGCATCCCCTGGTCCCTGCCAGACAATCATTACATGCTTTTGTTCTATATATGCTCTTCTCTGTAAATTTAAAGAGGACCTTCCCTTCCAGTAAATTACAGCTTTCCTTTGGCTTTCAGGCCAGTCTGCTGCTCGTGTTTTCATGCAGCCCGAGCTGCTTGTGTTTGGCTTTTCCGAGACGCTGACTGCGGAGAAGGTTTAGCAGTTTAGTGGTTGAGTGGCTGGTACAACAACAAACCTACAGATTTCTGATCCAGAACACCCAAACAACACAGTAGAGAGAAACAGCCCAGCTGGGGCCAAGTATACGTGCTATTGCATTGCACACCCCCGGTGTTTATTTACAAAGCAAGCCAAGTCGGGCTGCCACCCCACCTTAAATGTGTACTTTTCATGCCCAGAAATTGTCCTTGGATCAAGTTTCTGGTGGGAGGAGTGTGCAAAGCAGCCGTGCCTGCAGGATCTGTGGCCAGCAGATCTTCTCCAGCACATCATCCCAGAGGTGAAGCACAGGTGTGAAGGGCTTGTCCCCAGCTGCTGTGGGCTCTGAGATACCTCAGACAACAGTGGGGGTTTGGCACCTGTGTCACAGGCAGAGTGGGAGCTTCAGACAAAGTTTAGTTGAGAGGCCCTCCTGTTAAGTCACAAGGTGTGGAAAGAACCCCCTTGCTTTTTGAACTCCTCAAAGAGGAGCCTAGTCTTAGTCTGGGATCCAGCCTTGGGCCCCAGACTGTCAATGGTTTATGTCCAAAGGATTATACAGGTGTAACTGAGCCTTTATACAGCTTTGTCCAGAAGCATTAAGGATGGCAAACCAAATACATTTATCAAAATAAAACTAATGATTCATTTAAATTGGTTGCAATAATGATGATGATTTAACAAATCAGAATTATTTACAGCACAGGAGGTAGCTATAACTACTAGTAGAGTGCACTATATGAAGCAATATGGAAGCAGTTATAATAAAGCAATTATACTGGAGCAATTATGTTAAAGTCCTTAAGCTTACAGGCTTTTTAGAAGGGGAAGAGGTTCATAGAAGCTGGCAGCACTCCTGTCATCAGCTGACAGTCACCAATGGAACGTTGTAACCAGGGACAAAACAAGGAGCAGCTTGGGCCATAAACAAGCTGTCTAGATACATATGAATTATCCTCAAGAATATAGTTGTCTTTGGATATGTGCACAGCCTGCTGCTCTTTCAACTTTCAAAGCACTGAAATAATGACATTTTTTAGAAAAACATCCAGCTGGGTCTGTCCTAAGAAACAGAAGTCCTCACACCTCAAGCAGTGCCTGTTTCCTTTTCCCTATAAAACACACACTATCACAAGAACAACAAAGCTTATGCCTTCAGCATTTTCCCCCAAAAATCATTGACTACAGTGTGATGCAAAGAGCAAGCACTTCTGACTGAGCAAACCAAGGGTTTTATTTCCACCTGTTAAAAGAAATCTCTGTCTACCATCAGAATCCAACATAGATGCACAGATTTGGTTATATTTAAATCAATTAAAATTTATTTATAATTAAATTCAGAAAAAACAGAACCTTATACAACAAAAAACTATATACCCAAAGAAAAAAACCCTTTATATCACCTATGCCCCAAAATCCACCTGAGACTGTCTTGAAAAATAGAAGTACTTATATATAAATGGGATGGTATTTTCCTGGAGTGAGATCTGTCCTGCAGGTTGGACAAAAGCTGGCAGTCTGAAGGGCAGAAGGGAGGCACTGACTGCAGAAGACATGGCCACACAGTGTTGACAAAATCAGACGTCCACTCTGCACAATCTGGAAGAAAGGATAGGATTTTTTTTTTTTTTTTTTTCTTTCTTTTTCTGAAAGAAAGATAATCTGGACAACAGGATAGAATTTGAGTTTGCTGCTTTACTGGAAGCAGGCAAATAGGACTTGGGGTATCTGCAATCTGTCATTTACTGCTGAATAACGAGGAACACGCAGGGTCTGGCAGTGCCTCCTTGGCAAGGGTCTCTCCCTCCACGTACACCAACAAGAAGTAACTTTGGGAGCTCCAAAGCAACTGCTTCAAACTAGCATCCCACATCAGCCAGCTGTGTTGTGGAGCTCCCCTTCTGCCCCATTCCCCTCCCACAAAGCTGGAAAGATGACAACAGGTGGGTGCTTACCTGTGGGTAAAAATCCATGCAGATTGGGCACCTAATAGTACCTGCTGGCCAAGCACTAGAGAGAACAGAAGCAGCAAGGAAGTGAGGCTGTTTGTGTCCTCACACATCGAGGGTCACTGGCAATAAAATGTCACTTAATCTCCTGCTGCACTGAGCAGCGTGACATATTTCCTTTGGAGAACCCTGCATATCCTTAACTCTCTCAGTTTGCTGTGTGTAATAATGAGTGTGGGTCTCCAAAGGAAACAGCATCTTGGTTTTCACTGGGAGAAGGATGCAGTCAGGCACTCTGCTCTGGCATCTGAAGCATCAGCAGCCTCCAGCACTGGGCAGTCTATGTATGGCAGCATTTATGTCCAACAGATCATCAATAACACCTTTGTAACTAAAGCATCCAGCTGTCCTCTGGGAACTATCAGTTCTAGACTGGAACAAGGCCTGACACTGCAGAGGAACACTGCAGGCAGCTCTGGCAAAAAGGACTCTTTGCTCAGTGTTAGGTGCTGCTCTTCAGCCTCACCTAAACAGAGCAGGAAGGTTCATGCTGTAACAGAGAAGCTTGAGACTGAAGGGAAAAAAATAATCTTTTTTTATATTAAGTTCTCTCTCACATTGCCCTTTGTAATCCAAACACACCAGCTTTATAAAAACCAGAATTTGTCTGGCTGCTGCCAAGCCATCAATACCAATGACAGTATTTCCTTATCTAAGGGCACTACTAGAGCCTGGCATGAAAAGAAAATGTAATGCATTGTGAGCTGTGGCCTGTGCCTAATCACCCTCTCTTGCTACACCCATAAACTTGTCTTTAAGGTTGTGTGCAAAGCTTTCCATCTGCCTTGGGCTGCCTTCCTCTCCTAAAGTAAAAATGGTATCATTTGATCATCATGCAGCACGGGGTGTGGCCATCATTGGAAGTAGAGTAAGTGAAGGTTTCAAAGGTAAGTGAGGCCACAGCAGTAAAACACAGTCCTGTCTGTGTGAAAAACTAAAGGCAAAATTCAGTGTCTGGTGGGTCATGAGGCATACATACCCTGAACTTTCAGTTTCATCTTCTGATGAATCCCCTTCTTCAGATGCTGAATCAGTCACAGACACATCATTATCTGTTGCTTCATCTTCATCTTCATCACTCAGGACAGAAATGTCCAACAGCAGCTGGCTTCTTTGCTGTTCACACCCTGCAATTTAACTGCAGTAAGTTAGATCTATTATTTAATGTCTCTCCTTGGAACTATTTTAAATGAGTTATTATAAATGGTCTGTAATGGTTCCTATTTGAAATGGCCCCTATTCAGCAGGGTTAAAAGCAATCTTAAACAAACTAGTTTCTTTAAATGTTGAAGCTGAACCCTTCCACACATTGTGACTATTCTGCTACAGACCAACACAAAAAATTTGCTCTATTAACCCTATAAACAGCTAAAAATGTTACCTGAGAGAGTCTCAGTGTCATACACTCCACTGAGTTATACTACTTGTGAACAAATCTGCCTTATAAAGGGAATCTCCCTCATACAATTCTTACAACAGGGTCTGCTGTGGTCCTATGGTGTTAAGGTAGCTTGAGAATTATAACACATATAGTTCAAAGGAGATAAATTTTTATGGCTTGGTAACACCCAAAGGGTGAGAACTGCTGTTTGTTTTTTAATTCTCAGAATACACATGCAACAACAATCTCTGCAATTCCCGTGTCCATGTAACAATAATCCAGCACTAATCAATTAAAATTACAGAAAAATGTCACCAAATTAAAGTTCCTTCCTGCATAGGTATTGAGCAACAACTTCTGTTGTGAGGATTTTCCACTGTGTTTGAGAGCAGCTATCACAGATGGGATCCATTTTTTAATGGCCAGAGGCTTTAGCACTCTTCTTTGCCTTTTCCTAAATGCAGTTTCAATCCATGCTGCTCGAGATGGTTGGAAAGGACACAGAAAAGCTAATGATTATATTTATAACAATTCCATTATCAACTTTAAAATGTAAACTCACCTTCGGAAAGCTTGCATCAGTGCATATGGGAAGAGAGAAAAAAGAAAATACAATTAGAATTTCCCCTAGTGTTACATACCAACACCAGCTCAACCAAGCAATTACAACAGATCAGATGAAGAATGCTAGGCTATTGCTCTCTAATTTTGGTTAAGAACATTAAAAGTAGTAGCCAAATAGCTGCTGGCTTAAAAACAAATACGAGGTTGCTGCTGGTTCTCTTCCCACTGCTGGAACAGGATAGAAACAAAGGTAGCTTCAGAAGCCTCCTCCCTCCTCCCATTTCAGTTTCCAAACTGGATTTTGGCTGGAGGTGCTTCTTTCCCTCAGCTTTCCCCAGATAGGAAATTACATGCTGGATGAAATGAAGAAAAGAAGAAGCAAAAAAGGTGGAACAGGGCTTGAGAGGAAAGAATTCCAGTTTGCTTCTCCATTGCCAGCCTAGGCAAAGAGGACTCGAACATCTGCAATCTGCCAGCAGCTGCTAGGAGAATGAGGAACCCACAGACCTGCCAGTGCCACCTTGGCAGCAGTTTCTCCCTCAAGGAGTCACTTGGAAGGATGAGCTACTTGGAGCTTCAAAGCAAGGGCTGTGCTTCGAGCCAGCTGCCCACAGCACCCCACACTGCCCAGCTGAGCTGTGCAGCTCCCCCTCTGCCCCATTCCCCTGCCACAAAACAGAAGTGATGACAACACATGGATCCTTACTTCTGAGAACTCATCCATCCAGGCTGGAGAGCTAAGAGTGCCTGATGACCATGCACTAGAGAACAGAACCAGGAAGAACATGCAGCCATTAATTTCACCACACATAAAGGGTTACTGATACATAAAATATCTGAAATTAAAACATCCCCTACTCTGATTTAGCAACACCCCAGCCCAGCAACACAATAAATCCCAAAACTCTTATGTAGTGTAATCATTTCAGTGCATCTCATGCAATTATGTAAGACACATTCATTAATGGCTTTGTGAACAAACAAAAATTTCTGTTGGATTTTGCTAGGATTTTTTTTTTAAAAAAAACCTCATTCTCTTCCACACAGGCCACTATATTCTAGGTCTGAAATTTCTGCATAATAACAAGCAGACCCCAAAATTTGTCAAAAGACTGTTTCTACCCTCTGTCAGAAATTAGACTTTAGAGAGACACTTTATCTCTCACACACCTACTGTTGTTTCTTTCTTCCTCTTCATCACTTGCCAGTTGCACGGCTGAATTATCTGCTGCTCTGGAAAAAAGTGGGTGCTGCTGGTTTTGCTCCAGCTGCTGCAACAGGGTAAAAACAGAGGTAACTTAGGAATCACCCACACACCCTCCATCCTGCTCCTCCAGTTCCATGATTGGATTTAGTCTATACAGGTTTCTTCCCCTCTTTCTCCCCAAAATGGGCAAGTTCAGATGTGATAGCCACAAACACTTGGTGGTAGATGAACAGCTGCTGAAGAAAGGAAAGCATAACTGGGATGGGGAGTAAAGAATTCCAGTTTGCTTCTCGATGGGCAGCAGGCAAAGAAGACTTGAAATATCCTCAGTCTGTCAATTGCTGCTAAATAATGAGGAACCCAAAGATCTGGCAGTGCCATCTTGATAAGGGTTTCTCCCTTGATGCACACTACCAAAAAATGCCTTGGAAGGATGTGCAGATTGGAGTTTCAAAGCAAGGGCTGTGCTTCCAGCCAGCTGCCCATTAGCCAGATGGGTCCCATAGCTCTCCCTCTGCTCAATTCCCCTCCCACAGAGAATGAAAGGAGGATAAAATGGGGATTCTTACCCATAAGAAGCAATCCTTGTAAAGCACACTTTTTAGGGGACCAAAGAGCCTTGTGGTAGAGTGAACAGAACAAGAAAAATATACAGTCATTATTTTCAGCACACAACAAGGGTTATTGATACATAAAACTTTAGAAATTAAGTACATTCTATTCTGATCTAGCAACGTCCCAGCCTAGCAGCAGCTCAGTCCATCAACATGAGCATTCTAAGTACTTTTAAATGCTGCACACATTTCAACATATCCCAAACCACAGTGTAAGATACAGTCCATAATGGCTTCATGAACAGAAAGGTTTCTGATGGATTTTATGGTTTTATTTTTTATTCAGTTCTCTTCCATACAGGCCACTATATTCCAGGTATGAACTTTTTGCACAGGATTAAACAGAACCTAAAATCTTGGCAAAAAAACTATTGCTACTTTGTCAGAAATCAGACTTTGCAGACACTTTATCTGTCACATACCCATCACAATCTCTCTGTCCTTCATCATCATCACTGGCCAGTAGTGCAACTGAATCATCCAGTGGTATGGAGGGAAGTGGGTACTCCTGGTTCTGCTGCCACTGCAGGTGGGTAAAAAGAGTAGCAGCTTGAGAAACATGTCAAAACCCTCCTCCTTGCTCCCCTGCTTCAGTTCTCTATCTGGATTTAGGCTGTAGGCAAATATTTCCCTCTTTCCTTCCCACACAGGCAAATTAAGTTGTCTTAGCCGTAGAGATTTCGTATTGGTTGAAGAGCTGATGAAGAAAGAAAGCCAGAACAGGAACTGGGAGGAAAATATTCCAGTTTGCTGCTCTATGGGTACCAGGCAAATAGAACTCGAACATCTGCAATCTGCCAGCAGCTGCTAGGAGAATGAGGAACCCACAGACCTGCCAGTGCCACCTTGGCAGCAGTTTCTCCCTCAAGGAGTCACTTGGAAGGATGAGCTACTTGGAGCTTCAAAGCAAGGGCTGTGCTTCGAGCCAGCTGCCCACAGCACCCCACACTGCCCAGCTGAGCTGTGCAGCTCCCCCTCTGCCCCATTCCCCTGCCACAAAACAGAAGTGATGACAACACATGGATCCTTACTTCTGAGAACTCATCCATCCAGGCTGGAGAGCTAAGAGTGCCTGATGACCATGCACTAGAGAACAGAACCAGGAAGAACATGCAGCCATTAATTTTACCACACAAAAAGGGTTACTGATACATAAAATATCTGAAATTAAAACATCTGATTTAGCAACACCCCAGCCCAGCAACACAATAAATCCCAAAACTCTTATGTAGTGTAATCATTTCAGTGCATCTCATGCAATTATGTAAGACACACTCATTAATGGTTTCATGAACAGTGAAGAAATATTTCTGCTGGGTTTTGCTAGGACTTTTTACTCATTTCTCTTCCAGACAGGATATCATATTCTATATCTGAAGTTTTCACACGGAATTAAGCAGAACCCAGAAACTTGACAAAAATCTCTTTCTACCCTCTGTCAGAAATTAGACTTTAGAGATACACTTTATCTCTCACATACCCATCACTACCTCTTGGTTCCACATCATCATCACTTGCCAGTAGCATGGCTGTGTTATCTGCTGCTCTGGAAACAAGTGGGTGCTGCTGGTTTTGCTCCCACTGCTAGAACAGGTTAGAAACAGAGGTAACTTAAGAAACATATTAACACCTTCTACCCTGCTCCTCTGCTTCAGTTCTCCACTTGGATTTAGGCTGGAAGGGTTTCTTTTCTTCTTTCTCCAACAAATGGTAAAATTCAGTTGTGATAACCTTAAATTCTTTGTATGAGTTGAACAGCTGCTGAATAAAAAACTCCAACTCCAATCTCACTCTTATTTTTGCAGAATTGGAGCTGGATCATGCAGATCCTTCCATACAAGGCTTTTTCCAGCATCATTGCTGCGTGTTTGTGCTTTGCACAGCAGCAGTGGCATCCCAAAACTCAGGGGATAAGCTACCCTGTAAAGGGCTGGGTCTTTGGAAAAAATACTTCTTGGAGTAATAAATAGAACTGAATTAATAAACTTTAAATACTTAGAATACTAAATAGTTATCACCCCAGCCAGCTACAGTTGTGCTTGGTACCTCAGTGATAGGAGTACCTCAAACCAATGTTGCAGCTAAACACTCCATATTTGGGAAGTCAAAGGCTTCCTGTTCTCTTCTTTCCTTTTTCTTTAAATCACTGGCCTATATCTTGGGTTATCTCTAGAACAGCATCAGCTTTAAATTGGCTCCTTCTGTTCCATTATCCATGATTGCCAAACATTGTCCCCAAGTTTTGAAGCAACAAGGTATTTTAAATGACTCTTCCACTCTCTGCAAGTGATACTCAGAGATGCTGATGCATTCACAGGTGCATTTGGGGTTGACTGGGAGCTCTGTCTAAAGTAGGTAAGTCAGAGCTGTCTTTCAGCCCTGAACATCAGACTGAACACTTGGATGCCAGAAGACAGGCCTGGCAGCACAAGAGAAAACTAATTTGGCTGTGAGAGGGAGAGAGGTGTGTCATTCACTACTTACCACAACACTGCCAGAATCATTGGCAGTTAGACTGATGTCTTCAGAGTCAGGAGAGCCAGCTGTGACACCTATGAATTCCTCACCAGCTGCAAACCAGAATGTTAAAATCAATATCAGAAATTGCAGAGGAATGAAATGGGCAGCCCCAGAGGAACAGGCTGAGGTAGGATTGATCTGTGCCCTGGGTCTCTTCTTTTCAGGAATGTAGTCCAACATTTCACTCCAGCTTTGCTCTCAACAGTCCACAGGAGAGCATTGCTGGCCTTGTCCTCTGCAAAAAAGAGTGGCTGAGCTCCTCACACAGTTCTGTTGGATGACAGCAGCTTGCAGGAGGTACACACCAACCTAAGATTCATCTAACACAGGGGAAAGTTTATCACACAGGAAAAAAAAAAACAAACCACCAAAACCAAACCAAACCTGGAATCATAGCAGGCATCCTGATTTTACAGTACCATATTATACATGTTCCCTTGAGGGACAGGGCACAACTAATGACAAGTTTTCCTCATCTGCTCCCCGGCTGGGAGATCCCAAACCTATTTTGCCACCCTGTGTAGTGGCAGCTGGGGCAAGTGCCAGCTGTTCAGAGCAGAAATTCAGGTGTTTGAGCAGCACTTGGACCTTTGCTACACATCTCCCACTGGTGCAAATGTTACAGCTCAGTAACAAACCCACGTGCTTGTCAGGAGCCTTGCTGTTTACAGATGCCATACTAGGGGCTTCCTAAAATCCCAGGTTTCCCTTCCTCCCCACTAAAGCGCCTAAAGAGTGGCAAATGCACTCCTTTGGCTGAACCCCAGCCCTCCAGAAGCAGTTTCTGTCCTTACCAAGCTCCAAAGAAAGTGTACCACTTTCTTGGAAGTCTACTGGCTCTGGCTCTGAAGCTCCACCTGTGCTGGGAGCCAGCAGCCTGCTCTGAGCTTGCTGTTTCTGAGCTTGACCAGACTCATCTCCTTCTCCACGGCGCTTTCGCTGATTCTAGGAGGGAGCAAAGCCTTAGCATTTTCTGTGGGAGTTAGGGCAATGTGGCCCCCATTTTTGCAACACCAGTGACAGCAGGAGGGTGCAGAAAACACTCAAAGGCTGGAATATGCATCATATGGTGCTATGGGTCATTCCTGCCTGAGCGCATGGCATCAAGGAAAAGGAGTCCCCCCTGATCTCTTACCGGCTGTCTCACCAAAAATAAGCCTGTCCCAAAGGCTTGAAAATGAGGAGACTACTTCACAATTTTATCTGGTCATTGTTCACACTGTAAGCATTTCTGAACTACTGCTAGCACCCAGGGAGACTAAAAATCTTCCGTCTCTCAAAACATGAAGTTACATGAAGTCTTAAAAGGCTTCTGCTCCCATGCATTTGCTACAAACTCTTTAAATCCTTTCTGGAAGTGCCCCAGAGAATGTGTTTTAGGAATCAGATTTGCATTGAGTAGTAAAGTACTCACTGTGCTCATGGTGTTTCATGACCTAAAACCACTGGAAGAGTATGCGGGACGGGCACCAGAAAAGGAATGTCAGAGAAGCTACAGTGACTGATCCCTTAACTTCCTTTAGGTAGCACACTGCTACAAACCCCTGACTTCTGGGGGTCAGAGAACGATGTTCTTCCAAACCTACCAGAAGAGAAGAGACCAGATTACCTGTCTGGAATACCTGTTCTCCTACATACCACACCTTCTCCATGATTCCTATCCCCAAGTCACCAATTTCTGTACAAGTTCAGAACTGGAGCCTCAGATACCAGCATCTGGGCCAGAAGTCCAGAACAGCCCATCAGCATCAGAAACCTTCCCCAAAATAATCTACACTTACGTGTGTAGTCAGTCAAGAGTTTTCTTGATAAATGTCAGCCAATCCCTTTCTGTTCCCAGCGGGGATGGAGAGGATGGACACTGCACAGAGGGGATGGACACTTTGTGTCTGCTTCCCAGCAGAGGATCCATCAACTGACCCAACGGACCCCAGGTCACCTGGGCGCCCTGGGATGGAATCCTTGTGGTAGCACTTGGCTGTGGCAACATTCCATTAAC
The DNA here is from genome assembly GCA_013401035.1 of Horornis vulcanius. Classification (NCBI taxonomy): domain Eukaryota; kingdom Metazoa; phylum Chordata; class Aves; order Passeriformes; family Scotocercidae; genus Horornis; species Horornis vulcanius. Next base: position 2,963 of record VZUA01001419.1, on the reverse strand, counting down.
AGACCTCTTTGCACCCTCCTGCTGTCCCAGAATGCCCTGGCCTGGAAGGGACCTTGAACATCAGCTGGTTCCAATCTCCTGCCACGGGCAGGGACACCATCCCCCTCATCAGGGTGTGCAGGACCCTGACCAGCCTGGCCTGCCGCAGTTTCTTTTCTCCTTCGTGTTTTTTAGTCTGTGACTGAAAACTCTCATGAGACTGTTTTAACTTTGATCCCTAGTAAATAGAAATTAAAATTAAATGAAGAGATTTTTGGTGATTCTTTGGGTTTTATTTCAAAACTGGTGAAAGTCTAACAACTTAGACTTTATTTTCTAAATTTCTTATTTAAAGTCTCTGAAGTCTTGAATTTTTCAGGTGTTCAACTATTCCTCTGCTGAACATTTCACAAGAAGATTGGGAGGAGAGAAAAAAAAAAACTGGGGACAGCACCTTCCTCTTGAAGCCCTGCTCTGCTATGAAAGGCAACACAGCAAGGAAAGTGAAATTAAAATTCAGTTTTTCTTCTAGCCAGTCTGGACCTCCATTCAAGGGGTTTGGCTGGCACTCCTGGGAGCAGCAGCAAACCCAGCACAGCTGGATACAGGGATGCCCTTCAGCCCCTGGTGCCATGGTGCTCTTGGGTGTGGGGAGGATGGTGGAAATTCATCCAGTGCTGTGGATGGCATATGGATATTTTCAGCTCACACTCTACATGAGGAGGATCTTTTCTTAAAATAATTTCTCTGTTGATACAACCCTTGCTATTAGGTAATTGGCCAAGCAGTGAGTGTTTAAAGATGGATGGGGATGGCTTTCTGCTTTTTCTCAGTCCTGTGTCTGGAAATTAAAGCAAAGGCTGGTTTTGGTCATCATGCTCACATCCTTCATTTCTCATACTCGGTGCCTGGCACGAGGTACTTATTTATTCATATATTAAATAAGTATTTGGAATTGCTCTAGCACCTTAGCATTTTTATTTCAAATGTTAAATCTCCTTTAGGATTTTTATTATCTAAACCTCTGCCCTTTGGACCTAACATTTTTGGAAAGCAGGAGTGTTCAAAGTGAGATGAAGCACAAGTGGATTTACTGGCATATGAAACATCTCATGTGTTAAGGCAGGGAGCCTATTCACTCACTCTACAGGTACAGCTGAGGCTGGCTGGCTGGGCTCAGGTCCTCTTGTATTTTGGGGTGGAATTGGATGGCTTTTTGCAGGAATATGCCAAGGGATAAGGGAGGAGGGAGCACTGAGGAAAAGGAGGGTCAGCTTTTAGTAAGTCAAACATTTGAAGTCTGTCAGTCTTGATCTTCCTTATCACTGCTGGACGATGGCAGCAGGGGGCTGGGAGACTTTACTGTAAGGCCCAACACTTTTTAATTACAGCCATTATTGAAAATATTAATCACTTGGTGGTGGGAGGGAAATAAAGCTCCCACCCCTTCTCTGCACATTGCAGGGAAGCTGAAAAGGCCACATACCTCTTTTATGTCCTCCCATGCAGGCCAGCTTTGAAGCAAGGTGTAAGATCTCAGAAACACCCCCTGCCATTCCATTTCACGACAGAAGAAGTTTGTATCTACCAACTTCCCAAACTTAAAAGATTAATTATAGCCAACAGCCTAAGCTGAACCCAGACTGACTGGCTTGGTATATTAATCACCTGGAGGAACAGCATTGCGATTTTCACACAATGGCTACGGTTTGCCAGGATTTTTTGGCAGGAGAAGTTTTTTTCCAGACAACCTCAGGAAGTGAGGAACCCACAGTTCACTGGCCAGGGATTGTGAGCTCTGTATGATCCCAAATCAGGGGTACCCTGATGATCAGAGCAAGGCCCATAAAGTAATTTAAGAAGGGTGAATGCAGTATGGGATGTTGCTTAATAAATTATCCAGCTGCAAGGCAATTGCTCCCCAAAGAAACCTTGCAGACCAGTCCCCCTAAAGCCACCACAAGGGTGCAGGGAAATAGGCAAAGATTACTAAAAGAGGCCCCAAACAGATTACCATATGCTAACAATATTTTTTACTCATCTCACTGAGATTTGCATTTTACTCCATGTGTCAAAATGTGCCTTTACTTGACTACACCAATGGCTGTGACTTCAGAGTATGTTTCCCAAAGTGTTTATAGGGAGGTGCTGGTGGATGGTCTATTAGAGACTGTTCAGAGTAAGTAAAAACATTTTTGAACCCTCCTGGTGGCTTGTTCTGCAGAAATAAACCCCAAGTTTCTTATTGCTGGGGCTGCTTTGCTCCCCCTCAATGGCAATAAGTGCTTCTCTTGGCAAAGGATGGAGGCTTTGGGGGCATCTTCCATCCTCCAAAAACCTGGATGTGCTCAGGTCCCCTGCAGTTGCCCAGCCTTGGCTTCCAGGTGGCAGGAAGGCTGAGCACTGGGAGGAAGGGTTTGCTGGGGGTGTGCACAGTATTTGAGTCCCTCTCAGTCCCTGGTCTTGGGGGTGGGATGAAGATGGATCTCACTGAGTAACTACAGCAGGTGAGGAGGAAAATCGTTATTGTCCCGTAGCCATGCTGCTTCTCTTTTGAAAGGTGCTGCTTTCAGCTGCTTCCTCAGGCTGTCTGCTTTTGCCCTCTTCTGAAAAACCATGGTGTTACAGCAGGGGAGGAACCCTTGCCTCTCTGGGTGGTGCCTGCTGCCACCCCACAGCAAAGAAAACATTTGAGAAGAGCTGTTTGTGATGGGCACCAGCTGCCCCCACTCCATACAGCCAGCACTGAGCTCTGTAGCTGAAAACATACAGTTCAAAACTCTGTTTGAATGGTTCCTCAAAGCGTATCATTAGTTTTTAGACTTCTTTTAAAAAGCATTTTAGCAGTTCTTTGCAACCTTGCTGGCCTGAAGCAGCAGTGTGTAACCATACTTGCCTGGCCACATGACCACAATTAGCATTTGTAAGAGTATCTGGAATTTTTAGGAACAATTTATTTTTTATTCTGTACCCTCTGACAGTAC
>VZUA01001413.1:0-11402 GCA_013401035.1 Horornis vulcanius | reverse complement strand
TCTCCAGTTCTCTCATAGTCCCCCTTGGGTACTGAAATGTTGCCCTAAGGTCTCCTTGGAGACTTCTCTTTTCCTGGCTGAAAAAACCCAACTCTCTCAGCTTCTCCTCAGAGGAGAGGTGTTCCAGCCCTCTGATCATCTTCACATCTTCATGACCGTCATGTCCAAAATACCATACTCTGCTAATCCCAAATCCCATGCCTTTCCAGTAGCATCTCAGGCACAATCTCGGGTCTCCTGTGGGATGTGTTAAGAGAATATGCAACAACAAGGTCTATGGTAAATAGAAGCTCCCAGTGTTTTGTACCTCTGCAAGATATTCAGCAAGCAAACCACACCAACCTGCTCTACCTCTTGTCCCACCACCTCATTCACTATGGGTTGTATAGGAAGTTCCCCCTGCACTCTGACAGCCAGTGTTAAAGAAGTGGCAGGAATGCACTCACAGAAAGAGAACTAAGGCCAAATCTTAATTTCCACAGCTGAGGTGCTGAAGTACAGCACATCTACTGGACAGATATTGCCTTGGACTACACTAAATAAATAAAAAGCCCATCTGTAGCATCCAAAGCTACCTACAATAACATCTATCTGAATAAGACCGGTAGGATCAAGCCTCATTTTCAAGGTGCAGGTGGTAGCTCAGGCATAGTTAGGTATTCAAACACTAGTCAAAACAACAGAGAAGTGTGTAGCCAGTCCAATCACAAATAAGAAAGAAATATGGTCTCAGAATAATACACATTTTTAAGTCTAACAAGACTGGCTATGCACTGGCAACATGGCTGTGCTGCAGCTCTGACAGGATGGAACATATGCCACTGCAGCTATTTAATTAACATTTCATAGCAAGCCTCTAACTATAAGCTCTGAAGGTTTTCAAGACTGTATGTTCCCAACTCAGTTGATTCAAACTCTTGAGTTTCAGTTCATTAGACCTGTCTGGGTGCTTAGCAGCCTCAAGCTGGTCTGTGAGAGTCTGGTAAGGTCTCTCCTGACTCTGGTTGTTACAGCTCACAGCTGTGACTTCCAGCCACGACACCACCTCCATGCACAGCAAAATATCTGCCCACAACAACTGCCAGCAGTTCAGGAGCTCCTGATCCCAGGATTTCACTAGGAGGTGGCTGACAGGGAAGGAGTGTGTGTGTGTGCCCATGTGCTGCAGCACAGTGGCTGCCAGTTCCCCCTTCCCTGCTTGGCTGATGTGTACATGACAATCTTGTGGGGGCTGTCCCTCTATCACAGCAGCAGGCACCACTGGAGAACATTTGCATCTGAGGATGTCTAACCCACACAGCCCCTGAAACCTGCCCAAGAGGAACATGGCGAAACACCTCCCAATCTTGTCACCTGAAACCACACTTTCCCCCTTCTGAGGGAACAAGCAGTAGCTGCTCTTCTGCTGCTGGGAGTGGGCAAGGACCACAGTGCTGCTGTGGCTCTACAGGGTTCTCCACAGCCCCCCTGTAAGCTTGCATACAGAGGACAGCACCTTCACCAGGCTTCTCAGACGTGCTGCCTGCGTGACAGACTGCCTCAGCCCTGGTTACTAGTTACTGCTGGTCATCCAGGTTACCTGGGAAGATCCTTCCTGCTATTCCCCCAGAAATTCTGAAGGTAAACAGCCAAGGAAAAAAATGTGTTTGCTTTACAAGTTGTGCTTAATGCCTGACTGTGGGCATCACCCCGAGAAAAATCAGTGTGAGTTTCTGATGGTTCAGCCTCAGACTAAGCTTTCAGTCAAGAGTGAATAGACTGTAATTAGATGAAATAAGCAAACACAGTGATAGAAATATTAATGTTTGAGACACGCACAGCCAGATAGACTTGACTGGTGTACATGTAGCAGAGAAAAGATGATCTTCATCCCCTGCAGTGCTCTCACTCCCTGCACATGGAAGCCTGCCCTGTCTGAGAAAGCAGGTGCTCTCCAGATCAATCCCACGTGCTGCAATACCTGCAACACCCATCATAGACCAGTGACACCAGGCAAAATTCAGGGTTGCCTTGGCCTCTTTAAGAAGCCACTTGCTGTGCATCCACTAATGATTTCTGTCTGAATGCAGAAAGGACAATTCCAAAGAAAGTAGGACAATGTTCATATTTCAGGTGAATCAGAATGATCCCATCTTCCAGACACTGTGGGGCAAGAATTTCTACACCAGAGCTTACTAGCTGATACAAAGGGAGACAAAGGAAGATACAGAAGTTGGAAGAAATACAGGGGAAGATCAAACTGACTACTGGATGTGATGCTGTACTCATGAAAACTTTCAAGAGAGGAAAATATGATTAACACCAACAAACTGGAGGCTTGTTTAGGGCCTCACGCCTTAATTAACACAGCTTCGTTCAAAAAGCTTTGCATCCCATGTCAGAGCTGCACTGTAGCAGTGCAGGATCTTCTGCTGTCACCAATGCCAGCAGATAAAGCCATAGCCCACTGACCAGTGCCAAAGCAGTGACTTAGGAGATCATCATAATCTTCCTTATCCTGTACCTCTCTGCTATTGCCACAGATGGGCAAGGGCTGATCTACCACAGTATGGCCTGAGCAGGACCTTCCAAGAGCCTAATTTTAGAAACTGAGGGATAAATCCTCTGCTTTTGATAGACCCATGGATTCTTTCTCCTTGGTACAACTCCTTGATCCACATGAAGGAATGGCCAGATTCTGGTCAAAGTTTGGGTCCTAGCAACCAGTTGGGTTGGACTCTCCTGTAGGGGAAAACAGAGGTGAACAGAAAGTTGTGTCACCAGTGCTTGTTAGAGGAACGAAGCTGCAAGTCACTCACTGCTAATGGGATTCTGCAGCTTTAATGATTATGAAAAGGTTAAAATGACCTGCCAGGCACCCTCAGCTGTTTAAGCCTCTTTTCCTTCCTCGTGCTGCTTTAATCTTGATAGCATGATCACGTGACCAGGTCAAAAAAAGCCCCAAAGCCGATTAGTGTCTTTCCACCAGCTACAAAGGACTCAACATTTGGGGTAGTGTGGACGTTTCAGCAAGAGTGGCCCCTTTTATTCCACAACCTCCTTTTGGGGGCACTGATGAACACTGTAGCCTCTAGAAGTCAGCAAGAGAGTATGGTCCCAGGGGGAACTCCCTGAAACCTATGTGACAGGCTGTACTCATTTCTGTTTGTATCAATCCAGTTACTCAACTCCTCTCTCCCATTGCCAAAACCCAACCCTTCCTGTCTGGCTTTGGATAGTGCTGTGGTAGCTGCTGTCCCTGTCTCCAAAGCATCAACCAAAGGCCCAGTCCATCCCACTGCCAGCATGCCATGCTCACAGCCTCTGCCAAGGTCAACCCAAACTTTTATGGCAGCACCCTTTGATGCCTCATTCAGCATACAGCAGTCCAGTGAAAAAGGATCTTGGAGGGTCTTGCAGTTTGTAAACTGTGCATGAGCCAGTTGTTAGGCTGAAAACAATATCTGAGATCGTATCATGCTGGGGATGTAAACAGGGGAAATAATCCTCCTTCACCAGTGCTATTAAAGATCTTGAATAGGGATCTGTGTCCAGTTTTAGGCATCACGCTTCAAGACTCATGCAGGCTATTTGGAAAAAATTCAGGAGAGAAATAAGGAGGATCAGAGTGTGGAAAGTATAGTCTAGCAAGCGAGCTTGAAGGAATCCAGCTTGCTTAGCCTGGGGGAGAAAAGACCAAACATAGATGCAGTAATGGATTCAAATATGTAAAAGATTGCCAGAAAAATAAAAAAGTTAATAAATTGTTCTCCATCCAGGAAGAGTAAGGTCTCTAATAACAGAAATATTTAAGGGCTAGAAGAGGTTGCCTTGAGAGGCAGTGGAATTGCCAATGATGATGACTTTCACAAGCAGCCTAAACAAACATCTGTCAGGAGTAGTTTAGGTAGGGCCGAGTCAGACCTGGGGCAAAGGGATTGGTCAGGTGAAACTGAGAGCCTTTCAGTCCTGTTTTCCATGTCTATCCTATACAATATCACATGAGGAAAATCTGTGGATGTTTCACTAATTCCAGAAAGCAAACACCACAAGTTACTTGATGCAAAAAATGAAATCACTAAGCAACCTCTGTTGTCATGTCAGATTCAGCAATCTGAAACCATCCACGCCTTTTGGTTTTCCATCACCTGCAGAAGGTCTCACCTAATTGCAGAGTGGCTGGCAAAGAAGAAAAGAGGGCTGGGAAGACTGTGGGGAGAAGAACAAGTGCTGGGGTAGGGCTCTCTGACACTACTGGGATGTTTGCAATATAAAGGTTATATTAGAAACAGATGGCTGTGTAAAATACAGACAGAGATTTCAAAAGTTAGTANAAAAAAAAAAAAAAAAAGAGGGTTTTTATCTTTAAGAGTTATCCAGCTTTTCCACATAAATTCACAGTCCTAAATCACAGAAGGCCAACATGCACGAGGCTTGGTATGACTATAGTAACAACATATGGTCTCTAGCTGAAAGAGCTTAAAAAAGAGGCTGCTCAGTGTATGTAGGCAAGCTGGAGAATGCCAGGAAGCCACGTGGGTTTGGAAACAGCCTCAGAAGCACTGACAGACCAACTGTGGTCAAGGCTGGTAGGCACCCTGTCAGAGGAAAAGGCTGGAGAAGGCTATGGAGACAGCTGAGCCCATGTCTGTGAGTCTTTGGGCAGCACAAGTGAAAGCGCTGGTTTGAAAAGTGAGGCTAGGAAATGGAGACTGGGTTGTTTTAAGCTATTTTAATAATCCAGAAACCTCCACAATAAGTTGCTTACTTCCCCAAAACAACCACATGGTCTTTCGAGACTGGAAGGTAGCTATCAGAAGCCCAAAACCTCTTGGGTTCATGGTAGTTAAACCAAAAAGAATTGCAAATGAAAGCCAAGCAGAGTTCAGAGCCCACCTCACTGTCACAGTCAGAAAGCTCTGGAAATAAGGCCTATCTGAAATATTTGCATGCACAGCTGCCCTGCTAAATTATCTCTTACAAATCCACTGAAATGAGCACAAGTGCTTCCAGAATCTCCTCCCTGGTCCCCAGTTTGCACTATTGCTGCTCCATGTCTCAGCAAGGAGAAAAAGAATGAGTATCCACAACAAGCCTTTTTCTCTTTCATCTCATCACAAGAATCAAAGTTGCACAGGATGCTTGTCCCCAAATCTGAACCCACCCAAACACATGCGGATTTGATCCCACCCTTGGAGGATTTGGTGGGATTGTTGCAGTTTCAAAAGCTTCCCCTGATTTGACAAGACCTTTGCTGAAATGTCTCCATTTTCATGGCAAACTTTTAACCATTGATGGCTCAAAACCCAGTGAGAAAGACACGAGGTTAATCCAAAGGCTTGTGAAAGAGAACAGTTGTAAATGAGCTTTGCTTTGACATTTTAGGTTTCTTTGAATCCTTTAACACGTTCTCCTGGATAGATTAACATTACCTCCTAGGTAAGAAGCACTGCCAAGTTTCAGATGGCTGTAAATCTTCTATTCGACACTGTACATACAAATGGGCCAGTAGATTTTATGCAGAAATTCCCACTGCCTTTGAAGGAATTCTGCTTAGGAACTGATAGCACAAAGCAGCCCAGCTGCAGAAGGGCTCTCTGGAGTTTACAAAACTATTTCCTAAGCAACCTGTGAGGGGAAAAGCAGATTACCAGATTAATAGATGGGAATTATTTTGTTAAAAGGGTAAATAACATCTTAAATAGTTGCAGAAGTCTTCCTTTGAAACATCAAGTTGAAACTTTTGCTGGCTCTAAAAATGCATTTTGGGTTGTAAATCTGCTCCCCCTTTTTGCTTGGGAAGATTCTTCTGGACAATAAATGCAGTGAGCCTGGGAGAGGGCTGCATAATTATCCACTCCACACAATGGAAACCAGCCTTTCTTTCCAATACGGTCCTCAACCATCAGGAATCCAAGCTGCGTGATAATTAAAACTCAAAAATCTTCTTCCATCCAGAGAGAAATTAAACTTTCATTTCCACTCCTCAAATAACCCCACCATGTCCAGGAAGCTCCCTATTAGGAAAAAAAGTATCTCACAGATGCAAATGATGCCCTTCTGAGTACTGACAGGAAAAATTTAATTGGCAGTGAGGAAAAACTAATGATTAGGTTAATGAAAAATAGGCTGTATTGACTCAGGCCACTCGACCATTCTGATGAGGGTAAACAGCCCCCCTTCTTCTTCCCTGCTCCCCTCGTCTTTGTCTGCTGCACACAGCAAGGCTGAGAGCAGGAACGCATTCAAAGGCAGTGCCTTGTTGGGAAAAGGCTGGAGTCAGATCAAAGTCCTTCCACCCAGGGGCCCACCAGAGCCCAAAGCTTGCTGAACGGTCTCCATGTGCCCATGAATTTATTAATCTCCCCCACACACTGCACGGGCTGCCCTACATCTCATCTTTAACCTCAGCATTGTCTCCCCCATCTCTCTCCCTGAGCCTAAAAAAGTGCAGAGTAGCAATGGTGCTAATGCTTTTTCCAGCAAAAAGTATTTACCCAGTTACAACTGGCATTTATGCACAGGATGGCAACAAAGCTCATTCCCACATGGGGGCTGGGGGGCAGGGCTCTTGGCCAAGAGGCGAGGAAGATGCCTGATTTCACAGCGCCACACTATCTAGGATGAGGGCTGGATGGCAAGTTTTAGGTAAAGCAGGTTTTGGTAGGAAAACACTGTTTTATCAAAAGAGCATTTTTTTTCCCCACACACTCAGTTTCAAGCAATTTTTAGCCCTGGATGAAATTTCTGGTCAGACCTTCAGAGAGAAAAGGGGAGAAAGCCTAAAATAGCTGAGTCCATGGCTTAAGGCCATCACCAGGAAACGTCTAAATCCCTGCACACTAAGCTCTTCTGGAGCTGGGGACTGTATGTGTATGTGTCATCCAGCAAGGATGGGCACCTGTGAAGACTCCAGTGTTCACCTACAGTTCAGTTTTGGATCTCTGTGTGTTTTGCAGTAAGCTGGTGTAATGTGCTGGACTCTCCCAGGAAAAATGCTCTGCTGCAGTCCAGAGCAGAAGAACCTGCTCCCCTCTACCTTCTCCCCTGTGATTTGGGGGTTTTCTGAGGAATTTATTTTCTCTTCCCCTGCCCAGTTCCTCCTTTGCATCCAGCAGCAGAAACCCCTCAGCCTCACACTCTCCCATTGCAGACTGTAGTTAAACATTATGTGCTGCAGTTCCTTCTAACTTAACTGGCTTTTGATAAACACAATCCAATGGTGGTGTGAGATCATGAGATGAAGGTGTGCTTCTTCCTAAACATCTTTAGGGACTCACTGCAGTCAGGAGAAACAGCCACACATAAAAAATTATAAAGAATGTACACTTAATTCACTGTACTTCAGTGTCAAGCTGGAAGATGGCATGGATCCAATCCCCACCAGCTTTCACCTGAGAAAAAATTCAACCAAAAAACCATAAACAACTGTGTCACAGGGGAGACCCTTTATGCCATCAAATTACACAAAGGGAGCAGAGACAGTTGTCTGCATTCTTACCTGAGGGTGGAGGGAAATCCTTGTTCTGGAAAACAGCACTGCCCCTACTCCTACCTGCAGCCCTTTCCTGCCTGCACCCGCGGGAGTCAGCAAGAGGAAATGAAACAGGAGAAGGGCTGTCAAGTGTAATGTGTTGGCTATGCCAAACCAGCATGGGCTTTGTCAGGACCGGCTGCAAACAGCAGCAGGTCAACCAAAAATATGCTATAACCCAGAACTGAGCAGAACAGGAACTCCAGATACCTAAGAGATTGACACAGGGTATGGTTTAAGAATCCAAATACAGCAAATGTATAATTCATGCCTGGAAAGAAAGGGCAGACAATACATACCTAAGAATTTCACACTGTCTGATGGGAATAGAAATAAGGTGGAGGCACAGATTATAATGTTTCACTGGGCTGGATTGAAACAGTGAGACAAGGGAACAAAACCTGTTTTAAAACAAGTTAGTGCTACTACAATAACAATAGGAGATATCATTTAGAAACAGCAAGTCTATCCTCAGATAAGTTTCCCTAATAAGTATAACTCACTCTTGTCCACACTACCACCCTGAGCCTGGAATTTTAGGAAAGCACTCTACAAAGCTGGTCTGTGCCAGAACAGACCCCTTACAGGGGATGCTGAGCAACCCTCGATGTGAAGGAAGGTGTCCTGGCCACACCCCACAGGAAAAGTCCCTGGTGATGACAGCAAAGCAGGGAACTGCACCATCACCGTGCCTGGGATAGCCAAGGAGAGCCCAAGCATTTGACCCCAGGGAATAATAAAATCAGTCCTGCAATGATTCAGAGTGCAGGCAGTTGGTGGAGACTTTCTGATCCCCCCAAGCCAAGCAAGTGCTCACACAGCTTTGCAAAGGGTTGTGCAAACCTTTGCCATGTTTCTCTGAGGTTACATGCAGAAACTACAACTATGCAATGCAGCCAGCTTTCCCTGTTATTTATTAACTGGTTTATTGCCTCTCACTCAAGCCCTTTGGACTGGCTGCTGACGGCTCCCTGCCAGGCTGGTGACATGTCCTTTTCTAGGCTACAAAGCAGCATGGAGCCTTCCCAGCCTTTGTGGCTCACACTCGGCCTCACGGCTCCAGCAGCACACAGGGCCCATAGGATCCACCTCTGCACGCTGGCTTTCAAATGCATATTCTGTGTTTCAGGCTTGAAGATCAGGCTCTCAGCAGAGTGAACCCCTGCTCCCTCCCTCGTGTCACATTTGTAAGTAGGTTCTGGCCACACATCATGGCAGAGCTGGGGCAAAGGGAAGCAATGTAGAGAGGGACCCTGTGGTGAACATCTCAATTCTCAAGGACCATGTTGCTCCAGGCATTTCCTGTCTGCTCACTGCAGAGGGTCACCTGGGGCTCCTGTGTCCACACCTCAGATTATCAGAGAACTAGGAGTGGGAGAGAAGATGGTCTTATTTCCACAGAATAGCTATTTGTTGCACCTATAGAAGAAGAAAAAGACTGCTAAGCACAAGACCCCTAAAGCTGCTGATATCCCCTATCTGCCCCCTAAATAATCAGGTGGGTTCATTTTCTAGGGGTGTATGCTGCACAGAGATGGGAAACAAATCATTCACCCAAAGATAAAGGGTGTTTCATTGGTTCAGGCACAAAGATAGTGAAGTAAAATACACGGATGGTCAAAGTAACACCATTCATAAAAACATAAATATGTTCTAGGTCATCTAGCACAGAGGTTCCCAAACTGTTTTGTTTGCCAGTTACTCCCACTCTTGAGAAATATGTTCTATGCCCTACTTCTTACAAGCCAGATATTACATAGAAACAGTATTTTGAAAGGCCAAGAAAATTAGGGGGTGCTGTTTCAGGACCTACCAGAGCCCTGACTAACACCAGGACAAGTCCCAGCCGCTGGCTTACTGGTAACATCCTGCAGCCCACAGCTCCCTAGAATTGGAATCTCAGCTGAAGACCCTGCTGTCCCCTCCATCCCTCCCTGAAATGCACTGTCCCTGAGGAGCAGTCACATCTCCCTGAAGCCCCTGAAGTCACTGATAACATCCATCTCCGCCCCAAAGCCAGATTTTTCTCAAGTTGTCATTTAAACACAGCCCAAGTAGGTAAATGCCCATTGCTTCCCTTGAGAAACTCTGCTGCAGCCTAATAGCTTTCACCTTGAGGAAACACTTCCTGACAACTTTCTCCCTCACCTAATTTCATCCCATTAATCCTGGTTATACAGGCTGGGGTCACCTCACACAACACTTCCCCCACCTTGCAGCCATGGGGGCTTGATGAGTGCATTCCTGCTGAGGCTGCTTGCTCCCACTGCCAGAAAAGTGGAGACCCAACCCTCACACTCCCTCACTGCCAACTGAACCTCGGCAGGCATGTGAGAAATGCCTGGGAAGTTGCTTGCATGGAGGGATTTGTTCTTCCCCCCTCCTCCCCATCACTGCCAAACACCCTCTGAATGTGGTTTTAAATGACAGGTTGCCCCTGCCTTTCTCTAGGAAGTGCTTTGCAATGCCAATCTCCATCCCGTGAACGCACAGCCTGCACAGCACTATTTGTGTTGACCAACAGGAATTTAATCAACCAACAATAATAAAGTGGGTAATACTCAATTGTATGAAGCCGCCAGTCAGATGAAAGGATTTACAAAGGCTGGCTTGATCTCCAAGCCCTGGCAGCTTTCCCACGGTCCCCTTCTAATCTGTGGAGCCAGAGAGAATACATGAAAACTCCAAAATCTGGGTTTTCCTGCGGGGTGTGTTAAGTTCAAATAAGTCAACTACATATGTGTATTTTTTTTCACGTCCCCCTCTTCCGAGGCGGGCTCTTCCCTTACCCTAAAGGAGCATCGTGCCAGAGAAAAGCCCCTTGGAGACAGCCAGCTTATGTAACCACTAATGCCATAAGCACTACAATGTCTTTAGTGACAAAAAGGCTCAACACAGACTCAGACCAACTGCAGCCAATTCACCGCCGAGAGCTAAAGAGAAGAAACTGGTGTTACACCGGGAAATCCATCAGCATGGCCAGCCTTGCTTTAGCAGATGGTAATTTTCCAGCAGGTATGGGAACATCTGACACCACAAACCATTGGCAGGATGCTGTTGGCTTACTTGGGGGAAGAAAGGAAACCAAGGAAATGCTCCAGGGCATCTTTTGGCTGTAAATGCCTGAGAGTATGTGCTCTCAGAGCCGAGGTATTTGCATGTGCCCCCTCTGACTCTGCACTTATGCAAGCTGCTCACACCCTCGCCTTCCTCCTGCAGAACCTGCCCACACTTCCAGCAGGGAGCCCTGCAAGACAGGGTCAGATGAGGGTGACACTGGGTCAGCACTGTGGGTGTTGACCCATTTGGGGTGACATTGGTCACCGCTGTGCAAGCCAACATGAGAGAGGGAGGAGAGGTTAATTCAGGCATGCCACCCCCTGAACAAGACGTGGTCCATCAGCACTGTGGGTCTCCTCTTCCAGCACCTCAGTGGCTCCCCCTGAAATACACAGACACTGGCACATGGCTGAGCAGTCCCATCCCATGCAGCCCAGAGCACCCAGTGCCTTTGGAAATGACCGATGGCTCACATCATCCAGACATTCATAGCATAGCTGATTTTACAGCCATCTCCCCACAAACCAGGCAAGCATCTGGGCTTTGGGCCTGAGCTGCAGGAATTGGGAGCAGCTGTGGTATGCCAGTGGTGGCTGCATAGGGGCCACCAAGCCCAAAGGTAACACTCCTGGCTTGGGAAGTCCTTGAACTGCAAATCTCTGGTGGCTGGGCATGTATGATAGGGAAATCCATCATCATACGTGGTCATCACTGTGCCCTAGTTCTAATTCCCCTGAGCACTACTGGAGACAGGACATCAGGCCAGGGGGATCTTCAGTCTGACCCAAAGCAGCCATTGCCACAGTTTTCAGGATATTTTCACCTCTGC
>VZUA01001407.1:31390-41914 GCA_013401035.1 Horornis vulcanius | reverse complement strand
ATAAGAGTTAGTATAACTGAAGTGAATTAAACAGGACATCATAAATAAGATCCAACAAATAGTTTGATGTTTGACAAACCACTGAGTAAAACAAACTGTTTTTTAATGAACTGAAACATGGACAACCAATAAATACTTAACCAAATAATACGTCTGAGTATTGTGAGGAACGTGGAGGATATTAATATCATATGTCTAAAGTTCTATTTTTGGGGGAAGTGACTGGTTATCTAAAATCCTAAAGTTGATTCTTGTTGGACACACACAAAAAAACCCAAGATGCAATTAGCGAGCCTTCCTTGATTGCTTGATATTTAAATAGGCAGCATTTGTACAACACTCCACATTGTAGGACACACCATCCTCAGTGCACTTTGGAGAGCATTCTGCCCTGACTCTCTTTTCATTCTGGTTGCAGCAGTTTGCAGCATGACCCAGCACTGATCTGAGCTGAAGGCACAGCTCCACGGTTTGGTCCCAGGTAGAGCAAGTGCCCTTCAGCACTGCACTTTGAGACATGCAGCTACCAGTCTGTCACTTGAGACAGGAGGTGGGGAGGAAGGTCAGATGCAATTTGGCTTATAAGCCAGAACATTTAAATTTGCAAATAAAATCAATGCATTTACTAACTTTAGATTTTCTGATGTTTCTATAATGAATCAAATCATTACCCCAACTCTGTAAGAGCTGGGAGGATACTAGTCATGCCTTGAAACCCTAAACATAAAAGTTTAATGTTGTTAGAAGCCAAAACAGCTGAGTTGTGATTCAGGAACCAAACCCATACACTTAAACAGATTCAAAATATATTTAGGAAACAATATTCTCTAAGACAGGCATTCAAGGAGGATGATCCTAGATGCATCTCCTGATAGGAAACAGAACTTTCTTTTTCTGGCCTGTTTTAGCTGTACCAGAACTGCAAATGTGATTATTCTCAGGCAACATTCTAATGAAACTCTCACTAGCACAAACCAAATTTTTATTATCATAGATTTAAATATTTAGCATTGCAGAAGGACTGTGCCCTCCAAGACCAAGAGAGAATCCCCCAGGAGTTGCTCTCAGCATTTTTAATAGTATCTGTACTTGTGCACTGCTGGTCCCAACCAGCAGCCTGAAATAGACTGAAATAGTGAAATACTGTTACAGAACCTTTAACCAAATCACTAATACCAGCCAGCCACAGAAAAGAAAAGGGGCATTTTATCTAGAATATGCAGCATCACAGAATTTCCCAGGGAAACCAGTGCTACTGATGGAGGAAAGGAGTGAGAAGAGATGACGTAAAAGTAAAAAAACCCCAAACCAAACAACAACAACAACAACAACAACAACAACAACAACAACAACAACAACAACAAAAATCAAGCAAAAACAGCACTGGGTAGACAGAAATTGCTATTTGACCTTATCCACAGCACCTGCTCTGCTTCAATTTCAATGTTAAAGTGCACTTGGAGAAGAAGATAAGAATTGCAGACATTGCTGTTATTGCTTCTGAACCAGGAAACTGCACATACGAACAGTGTATGTAAGCACCACTGAAGTGAGATGGGAAAGACACTGTTTCATTATCCGCACTACTCCCTCTACCGGCTATAATTTTAAATATCCTGCACATACATTAGTGTTATAATACTTATCAAATCAAGCCATGTAGTTGAAATTCAGTTCTGTCCTGGACTGAACCTATTGCCTGACACATGTCATATGTTAAAAAGGAGGTGCAGCATTTTCTTTGTTTGCTAGAATGTTATCAGGGGAATTTGTTTTCTAGGTTGGTCATGAACAGACAGACAAGGAGGCATGGACAACTATCAAAAGAAACAAGACAGACCGAACTGTTCTTTCAGCCAGGTAATTGATTTAGAATAATGTCATCTCATGGCTTATCTCATGGCATTATTTAGAATAATGCCATCTCATTATTTAGAACAATGCCAGCCTCATTATGAGGCTACCTTCTCTGCCTCAACTGCTTTTCTTCCTTTTCAAACAATACAATAATGTACATAGATTATAGCATACCAATTTTTGGGACAAGATCCTCATCAGCACCTTTGAAGAAGCATATGTAGATGACAAGCCCTCTCTGGATCTACAAAAGATTACAGAAAATTATGTCAATGTTTCTCATTATCTATGATGCATGCTTATCATTAAAACTGATATCAACAATGACAAAACCACTTAACAGACAAAGGTTCAAAGAGCAGTTTTTGTTGTTTATAATAGCTTCAGACATTAAGTTTACACACTGCACTGTGGAAGGTAAGATATATACTGATTATCTGCACAATGCTTCTACATTCAATTAAGATAATTTATTAGCTCCATGTGAAGCCAAATTTAATTGGAATGTAGAGTGCACAGTATTATCATAGATGAGGTGACAAGGTGAATTAGTATACTCAAATCCTGCATAAGAAATAATTTAAGCTTTTTTCCTATCAAACTTACAGCTAAAATAATTTTAAGTGTGAATTATGATATTATTTCCAATTATGAAATATGAAAAACACCACAGGACTTGTCAAAGAACTGAATTTTATTTTGATGTTGAAAGTAATCTAGTACAATATAATTCTGAAAAAACCACAGAGTCGGTTAATTAAATCTTTAAATATGATGACCAACAACTGTGAAGTTGTTCAGAGTATTATAAAGTTGTTCAAAATACCGTTTATCAGCTTGGGTAAAATCTAACTGGCAAAATGGAACCTTTCAGCTGATTGGTATAAAGGATATGCTGCATCTTTAGCACATCTTCAGAAAGACTACTAACAAGAACTATGTATTTGAGGAAAGAATTAGGCCTGTACTGAGGAGAAAGCATAAGAAAACTCATGTGTAGCTTTTCTGCTCACTTGGTTAGTCCATAAGGAATGCACGTGCAACAACCCATGCTTTATATAATCAAACTGATAGGCTCTGCAGCCAGCAGCAAATATACCTGCTCACACACAAATATACCTGCATGGCTTAACTTCTCTGGGAAAAATCCCAAAGTATCCACAGGCAGACAGTATATAAAGAAACCTCCCACTGCTTTGTCAAGAATAAGTATCTTTTTAATTTTGTTGGAAAACATAAACATCAACTTGTGAAATACCACTGAAGAGATGTTAAATAGATTGGGACAAGAAGGAGTTATTAATACCAATGCTATCAAAGCAAAAGGACAGAAAACGTGAATAGTTTCTAAAAAATACTTTTTTTTTTTTAAATCCCTCTATTTGTTTGTCCCTTTTCTTTAAATGATAAAGGTTTTTGGTGAAGAAATCTTAGTTATACACATGAGATTTTGTCTCTTTGTTATTGCAGAGATTAAACAAAATGCTCAAGGCAATGACGGAGAAAAGCATGCCTTCTCAAGTATTTTTCTAGTGACTAACTTCTGAAAAAAGAGAATGTTCTTTGTAGCCAAAATGTCACATGCTGAGAACTTTCAAAAGCTTTAAATGGCTCCTTTCAAAACTCAATTTGACCACTGCAGAATATTACACAGATTCCCAAATGACAGCCATAATTCATAAACACTGTAAGAAATTTGATGGCTGGAACCTCAAATGACATTTCAAATCATCTGTTCAAATAAGGGAGAGAAATGCAGACTGCCAAACATTAGATATCCTTACATGTTTAGCTAAATATTCATTCCATAAGCGACTGGTGTCAGGATATTCATAGGTAACAATAATGCACAAATAGCTACTAATAAAAATATTCTTGATCAAATAGGCCAAATGTATTTACATTGTATATGTCTAACCCCAGCATTAAAAATAAGTGACTGTGATACAGCACACATCACAGAAAATAATTTTAATTCTGAGAATTGTGAGTCTTTTTTTTGGTACAGTCTCACAGCAGTGACAATATTCTGCAAGCAGCTCATTTAAAGACACAAAAAAGCGACCCCTGCAAGTCTGTAGTCCAGACAGATAAAGTAAAATAAATCATGATTTTTCCAGCCTCTGCCCTTACTTTGATGTCTGTTTTCGACTAAACTATTTATCACAAGATGAGACATCCATATTGAAGAAAATTAGAGGGATAGGAGATTAAATAAGAAAACAATTCAGAGACAAGTTAAAGCTGATAGAGGATGCTTCTACTTGTACTGCATGTTTATTGTCTTCTAGAACACTTTATAATCATGATATAGTTGAAAGCTATGCAACTATTTGTAAGATGAAACTTATGGTTTCAACTATGACTGAAAACTGTCATTCAACATGTGTAGCCATGTTTCAACCCCTTGTTAAGATTTACTTTGTTCTTTAGTTTTCTTAATTGAATAGAAGATGTAAAATTGAATGCAATTTCACCTAATAATAACGTGTCTGTCTGACCTTGTATCAGTTCCAGGTGTCCTAAGACTTGTGTTCATTGTCAGTGTAATGTGTGAACTTTTTGAACCAAAGCAAAACCATTGTCATTGCTGCAGGCCCTCTGTAACCTATCAAAGCCCAGCTGACTGCTCCTCAGGCCTGTATCTAATGCACAAAATTTCGAACAAAATGCCAGAAATAAAATCATAAATTCAACATGCTGGTGTGCAAACAGCCACTGCAAGAAACCTACACAGCGACAGGACAGGAAAGTTGTGCTCTCTGTGGATCTACTGTGAGCAGTAAAATGCCTACATAAATAAACCAGCAAAGCAAGATACTATGCAACACTGGCGTTTATTATACATCTGTCTAAAGTAATCATGAGATCAGGCAACCTGCATCACGAAGGGCTGAAGTATCCCAGCCCCAATGCCATAGAGACAGCCTTAGAAAAGCTGCCTCCAAATGCTGCTTTTTATCTCTTTTGCAGGAAGAAACAAACAACTGACTCCTTCCTCGCATTCCTTACTAAATACATTCATCTGCATTTTCCAGGTTTCCATTAGCAAAACTGAAATATATTCGGCAAAATATTATCTCTACCTTTTCCTCCAGGAAAATGCAGTGGATAATAAAAACAGAGATACTTTGTAATTCTTAGAAAGTCAGTTTGTGAAATTAACTTACATAAATTATTCTGTGACATTTCCATTTTAAGTTCAGATTTATTACCCTCTGGGAAGATTTCTTCATATTTCTTATATTCAGTGCAGTGAAGAGAGATTACATCATCTGCCACAGGTCACAGAACAAGTCTGTGCCTGGTATTTTCCACCTCTTTTTGCCATAGTAACCAGAAAACAAGTCAAGGGAAAGAAGATAAGGAAAAGAGAGTTTTCCTTGCATAAAGTGTAGGCACTTATAGTTTTTAGCTGAATATTCATTTTGTTCCTTTTATCCCACAGTTATGAAATACACCAAACCTTACCTTATTTCACCCCTACCTTTAGAATTCCTTTTTTTCTTCCTATTTTGCTGTCTACTTAAACCTTTTATGGAGGGTATGTAACCACAATTCTCCATAAACAAGACACCCTATGCACAGTAACCCTCAACAGGCCAAAAAACTCAATCATGAAAACACAATGAAGGCAGAGATTCATGTATAAAGTACACTCCTAACCTTTTTTGCAGATAAAGAACATCTGCTCTGAAGTTCCTAAAGTACCTACAGGGGTCTCTTACAGCTCAGAAGCTATTCAAAGCCACTTACATGATATGCCCTTTATAGCATGCTAAAAATGTTTCAAGGTGAGGTCCTACTTTTAATTGGTCATAAAACATCAGGAACACACTGGTTGATGTAAATAATAGTTGATGAGGTCTGTGTCTATTATTTTTGTGGTTTTGTGTTGATGTGCAAAGATAGGGAGTATAGTTACCCTAGCAGAAATGTCAGCAGCAAAAATTCCTTCCAATCACCTCTAAAGTAGTCATACTAGAGAAAATATGAATTTCCAATTGTCTTTTTTTTTTCTGCATGGTGATTAATTCTTGTTAAAACAGACTTCTCTTAAAAAGCCCCAGTTACCCAGGAAAGATTCCCAGGTACCCATGACAAATATTAGTAAGGTTCATGTCTGAAAAATATCTGCTGGAGACCACCCAAATCTCTTTCAGATTCTTTTAGTGCTATCTATTACTTTCCTAGTGATTTTGCAAAGTAGAGAGATAAACTACATAACCTCCTTGCAGCAAAGTTATTCATATCTCTCAACCACAACACGTACCTTTTAAGGTAGTTTAAAAGAAAGAGAGTAAAATTACATTTCTGCTTTTCTTTACTAGATCTACAATTACTTCCATGATTAGCAAGTCATAAATAGGTTATTTCTCCTATACTTAATTTATGCTGGGCTATGCAAATTTTATTGTAATTAACAATTAACAATATCTTATATTGAGAGGCTAATAATGCAATATACACAGATGCACTACATCGGTGAAACATAGTATCTGTGAGATGACACATATTTTCTCCCATAAAAACATTCTGGTTTCCCAGAGCATACTGCAGAAAGTAGTTCTGCTGGATGCACCTGGAACCCTTCTGAACAAGGAGAGAAATGTTTTAAGGCTAATGTGAAAGGCAAATAGTGAACTCTCTTCAGATGTGTTTATAGCAACGTGTTGAATGAATGCATAAACCCTTTAACCATGCTAGAACTTTTACTTATTAAAATTTATGAAAGTGACTGTATTAAGCCCCTTCTGTTGTAACAGTCTTAAAAAAGGACAAAAGACAAAACAAAAAAACCCTGGGCTAAATAGTTGACAGTGGCAGAAATTAGTTATTCTAGTGTAGGCAACTCACAAGCAATGACAGCTACAGCAGGGCAGCGCGTTCCAAAGGGCAGCCTTCATGCTTTGGTGAAGAGCCCTAGGCTGCATGCATAGCACATCGACCAAAGAGTCTGCAGACCTACCTACCTCCCCTAGCAGAAGACTGTGGGAGGAAAAGGGGGAAAACGTTTTCCTTAACATGTGTAGTGGTCTACATGCTAAATTTCCTTTTTAGTTAATGTCCCGGAATAAAACCAAAACAACATCAGAACTACTGGGGCCAGAGTCCCATTGCCCTACGTGGCCATTCTTCTCCAAGTTAACACTATCATACAACAAACAAATCCAACAACTGAGGCCACCAGCTAAGGCTGTAGTGTTTCTGTGAAAGTGTGTTTAAGAAAAGAAGGAAGAACAGAGTTAGAAGGGAAGTGTTTGGTTGTGGAGCAGTCATGCTCCTGAAGAGACTTGTGCCTGCGGAGGACTCTGTGGACCACAGGGAGAGAGAGAAGAGCAGCAGAGAGAAACGGCTGTGCGCCGACCTCGGCCTCCTGCTGCTTGTCTCTTTCCCGAAGGGACTGACCGCAACCTTTGCTGACAACCAGGGGGCGAGGAGAGTGCGCTGGAGTGGAAACGGGAGGAGGTTAGAAAACCGCCCGAAGTGCAGCCTAGGCCGGAAAAGGAGCAGAGCATTCCCTCCCTCGGTCTGTACGCCCACCCTCTCCCCGCCGGCGCAGGCGCGGACAGGAGGGAGCGCTTTCCCGCTGGGCGCCCCGGCCGGCCGCGCTCCGCGGGGAGAAGGGGCGATGCTGAGGGGGGGGCACGGCCCGCGGCCCACGTTACCTCCACCCACTGGGCCTCGGAGCCGCGCTCGGGCGGCCGCACCTGCAGGCGGGCGGAGACGCTCTGCTGCAGCAGGGCCCGGGCCCGCGCCGGCCGCGCCGCCGCCATGGCGGGCCCGCAGCGCTGAGGGCGGGGCCGGGTCACGCCTTTCCGGCACCGGCACCGGCACCGGCACCGGCACCGGCACCGGCACCGGCACCGGCACCGGCACCGGCACCGGCACCGGCACCGGCACCGGCACCGGCACCGGCACCGGCACCGGCACCGGCACCGGCACCGGCACCGGCACCGGCACCGGCACCGGCACCGGCACCGGCACCGGCACCGGCACCGGCACCGGCACCGGCACCGGCACCGGCACCGGCACCGGCACCGGCACCGGCACCGGCACCGGCACCGGCACCGGCACCGGCACCGGCACCGGCACCGGCACCGGCACCGGCACCGGCACCGGCACCGGCACCGGCACCGGCACCGGCACCGGCACCGGCACCGGCACCGGCACCGGCACCGGCACCGGCACCGGCACCGGCACCGGCACCGGCACCGGCACCGGCACCGGCACCGGCACCGGCACCGGCACCGGCACCGGCACCGGCACCGGCACCGGCACCGGCACCGGCACCGGCACCGGCACCGGCACCGGCACCGGCACCGGCACCGGCACCGGCACCGGCACCGGCACCGGCACCGGCACCGGCACCGGCACCGGCACCGGCACCGGCACCGGCACCGGCACCGGCACCGGCACCGGCACCGGCACCGGCTGGAGCTGCGGGTCACAGGCGGCGGGGAGCCTGAGGCGGGACCTCGTGCGGGGCTTCTGATCTGCCCTCTCTATGGAGGGGGCTGAATGCAAGCTTTGGAACAGAATTAAAGTATTTCTACAGCTCTACTTACCGATGCCCCAAAATAGCTATCAGGAAGCCGGCTTTGGTTTCTTATTTGATAAGAAATGAAAGATCTTCTTGTCTCCTGAACTCCATTTCTCCTGTGGAGAAATGTTACATGCTTGTGATAAGAGCAGCATGCTGTATAGTTCACACATGAAAGAGAAAATCTGAATATTGTTTGTAATTTATATTGTTCGTTACTTGTTCGTCTTTCAGGTGGCTGAGATCAGTCTATCAGGTTGGAGTATTTCTCTTCAATGATACTGCATTGGAGCAGAGGGAACAGAAAATGCAGTTAAAAGCAATGTGGATAGCTAGTGATCCAAATCATCTGGGAAAAAGAAGTGCATAGTTTTGAAATGAGCTCCCACTACTAATGGGAAAGGTTAAAATGTTGCAAGTGGTTATTTTATTATCTTCCACGTTTTTGGCTACATACCCTGATAGTCCTTGAACAGCTCCAGAACTGGAAGAGTTGTGTCTTTCTCCCATACATGAATTCTGTCAGAGACAAGTTTAGAACAATACTGTCTTCATTCAAGTCAGGATAGAATGATGTGGAATTCAGTCTCTCTCTCCAGATTCATTTTATTACCAAAGATTTTATTTTTACAACTGTGTTTAAAAAATATTGTACTTTTTAAAAATAAAAATGTTAATATATAGCAGTGTGAGTAAGCAGCTGAATTTTACTACCTGGAGTCAATCATAGAGTAAGATTACCAAAGATCCCTCTGGAACAGCAAGGGCCAATATGCACTTCTGAATAATCAATGTTACACATGAGGATCTATTCGGCTTCTGTCTGTCATTTTAAAAGAAGATTCTTGATGTGAACTTAATGAAGTTGCTCTTCCCAAAGCAAACCTTCCTAGAAGAATGGGAAATTGCACTGGGTGGTTAGTGTCTGAAGTAGCTAATTTTTTCTAGCTGTAGGGTATTGTAAAATACAATATGTTTTTATTTAAACTCAGCTAATTTTATTTACAATACCTTCTGTTCATTTACTTGAAGACTGTATCCCCAGACTCATTAAGAAGAGTTTAATGAGGTAGAAATCCATTTTAAATGAAAGGATTTTCCATATATATTTGCAATATAAATTGATTGTTAAGGAAAATGGATTTTGCTACAGTCTCAGCAAATTACAATAAGCAGATTATAGAGGGATATTAATATATAAGGATATTGATTGTTATTTGGTGCTGTGCCATTATTTACACGAGGATATGATGGAGAACATTTATGCATGTGCAAGTTTCAATACAAATGCCTGTGAAACATTGCATAGAAAAGATTAGTATGATATCATTGTTTATTTATGGATTCTTGGTGGAATTACATTGTATTTTCCTTGGGAAGTCAAATAATTCTGTTGCACCTTGAATTTCTTGAATCTTTCTGGCTTATTGTTAGATTAAGGGCCTCTCTTTTTATGCCAAATAATGATAGTAAATTTGTTGGATAAATTTTAGGCATGGATTTAGATTTGACCGTGGGTTTTATATTAAAAAACCCACTTCCTGACATCTAAAGAATATATCCATGCATAAAATATACTGGTATTTTTATCAGGTACTATATAAAGACTTTTTTTTTGCATGTTTTGGATTTGACAGTTGTCCCAGAATATTTCCTGTATCCTCTCTGCTTGTTGTCACTGGATCTGAAAGTAGGTGTTTTGAGAATGGTACCCAGAAGACATTTCTGGTTATTTTCAGATCATTTCTCTTTTGGAGGGGCAGATGGCAGTCTTACAAATTGCAGCAGAGGTGTGTTTTTCCTTACTCTTTGTGGGAATGGTTAAGTGTCTGATTTCAGGAAGTGTTTGGATAACACTCTCAGGCACATGATGTGATTCTTGAGGTGTCCTGTGCAGGGCCAGGAGTTGGACTTGAAGATCCTGATGGGACTCTTCCAACTCAGCATATACTGTGATTCTGTGAATCTGTGCATATTTGGAACAAATCCTTTTGTCAAGAGATGGGTGGATGCTGGAAGAAACCTCTACCTGTGCACCTGTGCAGGGACTTGGCTTTCTCCTTGTCTTTCAGTACCAAAATGATCTCAAGTGGTTGAATTCTTCCCTGGGGATTTTTTTTTTT
>VZUA01001406.1:0-13218 GCA_013401035.1 Horornis vulcanius | reverse complement strand
GATACTTTGAGGGCTCAAATGCAGACCCAGGCAGGTTTATTCATGATTTTATCCTGTCTGATGAACGTACAGAGCTCGCCTTTGTCACACCAGCAGTCAGCAGCTGTCCTGTGCAGGGGCAGGATGGACTCATCTGCATCAGGCACTTGTGGACACAAACTAAGCAGCCCTCTCAGTTTTCCTATGAAGACATCTATCAAAGCATGTGTTCAACAGGAAAATGTCTTTCCCCCCTTACAGCAGCCATGCTGGTGACAGTGGTGATGAGTGGTCCCAGATTGGACCCTGTGGGAAGGCAGCTGCCACCAGAGCAGCAAGGCAGAAACATTCTGGGGAGTGCCAGTGCTCAGGAACATCCTAATGGACATTTTCGTCTCTTTCCCCATTTGTCTATCAGTAGGACAATCAGTAGCCTCTAAAAACAAACAGAAGAGGAATCACAGAACCACTGAGGTTGGAAAAGGCCTCCGAGATCAGGTCCAGCCTTGGAGCAATCACCACCTTGTCAACCAGAGCCGAGCACTAAAGAGAAAAACAGCAAAGAAAAAGAGAAAAATCCCAGACAGACATTGAGAGTGCACGTGACAAGGTCTGGCCCTGTCTCCACATCAAGGTGACAGAGGAATCCCTGATGCCACTTGGCAGTGATGTTTAGTGCTACCTGTGCTGGCTGCCCTTGGCTAAACAGGAGGCTGCAGAACTCCACAATGCCCAGTTTGGCATCTTTCACACTGGCTAAATTCACTCAATGAAGTCTCCATTTTCCAGTTCCTGTCCCAGTGCTGTGTGTGCCCCACCTCCCAGGCGCTCAAAGGGTTCTCCTTAATGCAGATGTGGGAGATATAAAATGCAACTGATGCAGCCACCCACCCCCACTCACACATTTCCTCGAGATCCTCTAGACTATATTCATGAAAAATGATTTACAAAATACAAATAGATTTTGGCATGAAGTAAGCTCAAATTGACTGCTTTCTATCAGGAATTAATATTAACCAGAGCTTGTCAGTTACTAAATATTTATTTTAGGAATACATACAGCCTCTGCTTTCATGTAGGTTAAGCTGTAATCTTTGGCTTGTCAGTTCCAGGATATAGCAGTGGATAAATCATGCACTCTTGAACTGATAGATGTCAGAGCCGTTGTATACAAATGGAGGGATATGTCAATGAACACCCTAGTTTAGGTTACATTTACTATAAACATTGACATTCCTTTGCAATGAGACCATTTGCTGGCTAAGCAGTCACAGCTCGGCGGGATTTGATGCTTTTGTGCTCGATCAGGTTCTAATGATTTCAGATGTTTGCAATTAATGAACCATTAGATTAATTGGTAGAGTATGGAAGGACTGGTGTAAGAATTGGGTCAGAACCACAGACAAGCTATTACCTGAAGTGACAGCAATCACCAGAGGCAAACCAGTGAGAAATTGAATTAATGATTTTTCACCCTCTCTTTCCCTTTTGGCAAAAATTAGCACCGGGGCAGGGTTTGAACAGAGAGAATACTACAAGTGTTGGGGGCAAGGGGTGAAAAAGAAACATTCTCATCACTCCTCATCTTTCAAAGTGGAGCAGCTCAACCCTCAGCACGCAGAGCCAGCTCCAGCTCTGTTGAATATAAAGGAGGTGCCATATTTCTTTTGGATCATCCAGATCCCCCCAAAGCTTTCTTCCCAAGTCAATGAACAATATTAATTATGGACCACACAGGGCACCTTAGTGAGATGATTAATTGTGCTGCAGAAGCAGGGGAAGGAACGAGCCCAGCATCGATATATGGTGGTGGAGGCTTGGTAGAAACCCCAGGGTGCCCATCCTTTAGCCACTGTGCAGGAGGATGTTTACTCCCAGGGCATCACTGGTGCTTAAATTCCAGCAGTGTGACAAGTTATCCCAACGAGGTGATGGCAGTTTAGCTGAACCTGGAATTTCACAGAGTAAAATTAACCCTGCTTGCTCAATAAAGAAGTTTTTTTTTTTTTTGGAGCTTTTTCTTTCTAATGAGGTTCTCTGGCTTTCTAATGCAGTAGTTCAGAAATCAAGTGTGCTTCTTGTCCTTTTGTTTTTGGTTTTTTTTTTTTTTTCATTCTAATTTTTTTGCAGCTGAACTGAAATGTTCTGTGTGATTTGGGTTTTTTACAGCAAGTGACTTTCTTGCTGCTGAAGGAAAAAAAAATTTGCATTTAAGGCATTTTAACTGTGGATTTATATAAATTTCAAGTGCTCAACGCAGTTCTGCTTTTGAACATGAAAGGAATCCCACAACTTGCAATTTTTACAAATGAAACATCCCACTGATTTCTAAATAATAGCTTGGGTTAGAGCCATACCTTTAATGTCACATATTAACCCTAATTTTCATCTTTTTGCCTGCACACTATTTATGTGATTAAAGCTGGGCACATAAAACTTTTGCCTCTTTCTAAGTGAATTTAGGATTGAACTTACTGTAAATAAATCTGGTAAAACAAGGAGACAAAAAGAGCTTTGAAGGCTTCAGTGGAACTGAGGCAATGGGAGGCCCTTAACTCATCCTTGCAGACTTTGAGTCACCAGGCAAACAAAGATTTGTATTTTCAAGTGTCTGACCCTTGTGATCTCTAAATAAAGGTTCTGCTTCCAGAATGAGTCTCGTAGCACTGTCTTTATCCCACAGCTCCCTATTCCCCAAGGACTTTGTTGTACCTGCCCCCAGTAACTGCCCCAAATCTCTTTTCTTCTTTTCCCCCCTCCATACCAGGAATCCTCTGCTAAAAGCTCCAGGAACTGCTGAAATCGCAACTGTTTTGGTAGAAAAGTGGGCAACAGTGGAGAATGGGAGTAATAAATGTGACAATGATGTGACCAACCTTAACAACTCCCAGTTATGAGATATTTAAGGCCTGCAGAGCAGCTCTTCCCTTCCACTGTTTTCTGTTAATAAATCACATTTATGAGACAGACAAGGCCAGCGAGAGTCGATGAGACTCCCTCCATTGACTTGAGCACGGGCGGGGAGAATCACCCGGGATAAATGCACAAATAATCCCATTCACGGAGTATTCCCAATTAACACCAGCCAGATTTCTCAGGTATTTGAGGCCTTTCAGGCTGGGGATGCCTGGCTGGGTAAGAGCTTCTTTCTCCCCTCTGAAGTGTAACACTCATTGCAGGGGCAAGGTTAGGAAGGGAGAAATGCAAACCACCCAGAGATACATCCTTATCCCTTCCACGAAGAACAAAGGATATAAATGTGAATCATTCAAAGGCAAAAACAAAACCAAACCCTCTAAAGGCACTGTAAATAAACCCCTGTAATTACCCATCTCAAAAAAAAAAGAGAAAAGTCAACTGCAAATGGTTTAGTAATCTCATTACCAGGCTTACTAATAATCATTGCAATATTCTCCATCTCCCCTAAGATAATGAGCAGCACGGTGGATGTTGGAAAAATAAATAAATAAACAGCCAAGCAACGATTTCTCATCTAAATATTTAACAAAATGGATGGGCTTGCCTCAAGGTTTGAGGCTGAACCCCAGTGTAACAAATTTTTAATTTGCACTCTTTTCCCACTTTTAAAGCGGGAGGGAGCTCAGCTCATCTGAGAATGGTGCTGAAGCCAAACAATGCTTTCATCACAACCCAAAAATAAAGAAATAAAACATTTTTAAATATTTCAATACTACAAAATTAGCCCAAGTTAAAGGCAACAATTAGTAAACAACTTTGTCATATTCAGAACAGTATCTTTCCCATTAACATTTCTATAGTTCCCCAATTACATTATAAATCAAAAGTAATACAAACAGACAATGTAATAATGAGAACACATAGACTGCATCAAAAATTAAGACCCCAGCTTTTCCTTTCCTCTTGGATCACTCTGTTAACTTGTCCTACTTTGCTTTCTTGGCAGCAGGAGCACAGGCAGAGAAAGGGAATTTACACCTTGGTGAATAACCGAAACTGGAGCTGGAAGGAGTTGGAAAGGCAAACCCATTTTCTTCTAAAGTGCAGGGCATGGCATTTTCCTTCCCCAAATGCTGTCTCCTGCTCTGGATTGGGAATCAGCAGGGAATTAAGAGGAGGTGGAGCACCCGGGCACTGCAGCTCCCCATGGATCCCCAATCCCTGCTGGGATCTCCCCCCTCTCTGCCAGGTGAAACTGTCCTGCCTGTGAGAAGGAGGGAACTGGAGCCACCCCAAATAGTCCAGGTATAATAATATAATTTGATGTAATTATTATCCAGATATAATTTGGGATTCCAGAATCCCAAATATTCCCTCAGAGGGACAAGGAGGGAGTCAGGCTGTCCCTGAGTGCCGTGGAGGCACAGGGCAGGACAGGAGGTGCTCACGCTGTGCTGCACCCCTCAATCTGATATCCTGTCACCCCAGCTCAGCTCCCTGTCCATGAGCTCTCAGCTCAAGTGCTCTGCCTTTTTTGAGCTGGTTTTTCTTTTTTCTCTTTTTTTTTTTTTTGCTTATCTGCTACATTTCTGTCATCTCTGTTTACTGCTCTGGTGTCCTCTGACAAGGAAGAATTCAAAGAAATGACCAGAAATGGTTCTGGCAGTTGTGAGCACAAGTGATACTACAAGAGAGGAAAGCATCTCACTTTGGGAACAGAGAAGCACAGCAGGGAAAGAATCAGAGCTCTTGGATCAAGATTAGGGATAAAAATATGGCCTCAGAGTTTTTCAAGCACTTCAGCTCCTTCAGAAACAGGCTGAAAGCACAAGGGGGTGGAAGGGGAAGCACGGGGATGTTAAAATAAATGCAATTAACCATCAGTGTTTATCTTAATGCTCTCCTTACAACAGCACTGCTGCTAAAACAGAGGTGAGCTGGACAGGGGAGAGGAGGAGATTAAATTATGTATTGTTCCTTTAACACTTTCTTCAGTTAAATAACATAATATTTTCAAGGTTACTGTTAAAATAACAGGGTTGTCCAGTGGAATTTATTCCCACTGGTGTTTGTGTACTGTATATATTTATACCACATGAGCAGCTCATAAATTCTCCTCATAAATGCTGTTATCTGCACCACCAGCAGTTTCTCATTTTTATGGGGGTATAACTTCTAGGTGTGGTTTACATCCCGTTCCACCTCATTGCTTACAGCTCCTGCTGCCCCATTAGGCTCTGATCCCGAGCTCCTTGTCCTCCCTGATGTCACCTGGTCCTGCTCTTGTCCCCACCAGCGAGGGGCCCTCACACAGAGCCACAGCTCCAGCCCCACCCTCCCACAACCCTGAATTTGCCTGGTCCCCACCGAGCACCCCTGGACATCCCAATTCCCACCCGGGTTAGGAGCTGCTCCTCCACACCCAGAAAAGCCTTTCCAGGGAAGAGCATCTCCATCCCATCCTATTACAGGTGGCCTTGATTACCAGGCAAGCATTCTTCATTTAAAACAGGAGATAAATAGAGATTACAGAAGAGTTGTTCCAAAGGTCATCCGAGCTGGGAATTGCTTGGGCTGTATTACAAAGCTCAGATAACTTCACGGGGTGGGGGGGAGGAAAAAAGCCCATTCACACTCTTGCAATAAACTCTTTATACATCACAGCAGCCTTAAAAGCAACCAAAGCCCATCCATGCATCACTGTCAGTGCCTCCCAAAATGATTGGTATCAGTGGAACACTGAATTCTCTGCCTGCTCACATCCATCTGTCCTGAAGTTCACTGCTGCTAACTCCAGACTTCGGAATCTGAACTCAAATGTTGTTTTCTCCAATTTTCTTCCCTTTTTATGACCTTTTTCTGTTGCTATCTTGATTTATGGTCATTTGTGTGATTGCATTGCTTTGCTTTATGGCAGTTTATGTCATTCTGGTCCTGTCATAAATGACTACCATAAAGTGAGGTAAAATATCATAAAACATTAGTGAGTCACTGATATTCAAGGTTCTGGAGTACAAGCCTGACAGGTAGCAGGCACAGAAGAGCTGTGCCATCCGAGGGATGGATCATTATGGATACATGTGTGTGCTGGGATCTGCAGGAGCAAATGCCACCCTGACTCCAGTTGTCAGTGGAAACAATTTAAAAGGGCAAGGCTGAGTTATTTTTGTGAGTTTAAAAGTCTCATGTTCCTACAGTGATTTCTTTTACAGAAAAAAAAAAAAATCTTGGGAAATGGAAGAGGAGCTGTTCCCCTGTAAAAGCTCTCACTGCTTTTCATGTGTGTCTGTCTGGGGCTTGGTCAGGACTGCTGAGAACCTCTCATAAAAATCAGATTATTTTGCAAGATGCTCACTCTTGGTTGTTTGTCCATCTCTGATTGTTAGCACAGAGCTCTGAGTGATGCTTTGGCCTTGCT
Organism: Horornis vulcanius; assembly: GCA_013401035.1. Taxonomy (NCBI): domain Eukaryota; kingdom Metazoa; phylum Chordata; class Aves; order Passeriformes; family Scotocercidae; genus Horornis; species Horornis vulcanius. Next base: position 6,902 of record VZUA01001406.1, on the reverse strand, counting down.
GCACTTGGAGCAAAGGGAATATCCTTGAATGATGATGCTCAGAAAACCTAAACTGATTCTTTGGATTTATTCTACTCAAAGAAAACCCCATTTTATCCATAATCTAAGCACTCATTACCTTTATAGCTAAGAGTATTCCAAAGCATTTTATACTTTCTCTCAGTTTAGTAAAATAAGCCATTGCAGTTATAGACTCTCCAAATAAATATAAAAAATAAAATGCAAAAATATTTTGCCACTGATGTTTGCGTTATGAATCCTTTATACATTAAGAATCAATAATCTCTATATTCACTATAAATTCCTCCTATCAGCTGCTGTTACTTTATAGGATCACTTAATTCTGGAAGGAAAATGGGTATTTGCTGGAGTTAGAAGTGGGAATGCATTACCATTAAGAAATACGGAGATAACCACTTGGAAATTTATATTTGTTATTTGAACATAAAAAACATTGTTCCGATTTTAAATGGCCTTTTTTTATTTGCTACTATTATTGCAAAAATAAAAGACTTATCATCTCCAAACCTATTTAGCCTGTAGTGACATTATTTACTGGGCTGCTTCTCTGGATGTTTTGGGGGGAAAAATATTTTTAATGCAGGTTAGGGTTGTTTATTTTTTTCTTTTTGTGAAATATTGCACTTTTGTGGCATTTTCGTAATGGAGATTGTTGCATTCAACCTCCAACACCAAGAGCTTTATGGAGCTTGCCCTCAAAGGAACAGATTAAAAAATAAACCCCACATTTCCCCCAAATATGCCAGCCTTGATGGCTTTTAATGCCAGACCTCTCCCATTTTTGGGTTTGTGGTGGTTTCTTTGCTGCTTTTTAGTGCAGTAACTTCAGCCAGAACCACTTGACATCTTTGGTACCCAAAAATCCGATTTCACTCTGCACCATCTATTTTACTCCAGTTTTAATGGTCTTGGCTTTTTGCTCAGCAGCACAGAGGAACTTCACCCACAGCTCTGTTTTCACTCCAAAGACACCCAGGTTGCGTCCGCTCCTCCAACAATTTCACAAGTGCTTCCATGAAATGGAGATTCCTGTCAGAAACGGGGCTGGCATTGCCTGCAGAGCAACAAAACTCCCACCTAACACAGAGTTTGAGAAGCAGGGAGCAGCTCCCCTCCCCTCAGCCCTCCCCAAAAGCTGGCCAATTATTTGAGGAGTGTTTCACTGCCATCAGCTCCCGCTAATGACCGTCTGAGCTGCAGGGATGTGGACACGGAATAGCTCAAATTTCCACCAGCAGTAATTGCTAATGAAAGACAGTGGGTATTGTTTTCTCTTTTTGGTTATTATTTATTTTTTGGTTGGCTGGTTTTGTTATTTTTGTGTGTGGTTTGTTTGTTTTTTTTTTCCTTTGTTAGTTTTTAATCCTGGATATATGAAGAGTTGGGCAGCCAAAATTTGCTGTTTGAATTACTGGAAATATGGAGCCCCTTGACTCTTCATATTCTTAAAAAATAATTACTGTTTAATTTGATTGTTTAACTATTAACATTTAAATTTGATTGACTTCCTGTCCTTCACTTGTGCTTCCTTATTTCTTTACAGTTAAAAATCGCAATTGAGGAAAGCTGAAGGAAAAGATGTTGACCAGAAATTCAATTTTTTTGTATTAGTTTAGAAACACCAGATGTCTTAATTTCCATTAAAACAAAAAGGACAAGAGACTCACCAAAACCATATTCAGTTGAAAACTCCTGGTTTGGGATTTTGAAAGACAATCAGAATTTTTCACTAACAGTAACAATGAAGCAGCTTAAAGAGAGGGTGAACCCCTTGACATGAACTAAAAGCAGAGGGGAAGAAGGCTGTGCACGAAGAATAAAGAGCACCATCTTCACCTGTGCAGTGCTCTAGATCCACCATGAAAAGAACGAACTGGAAAAATCTCAGTTTCTTTGCCTTGGTGCAGTGGGAGAGCAAATCCCTGCTCAGCCAAGCAGAGAGGAGCCAGAGCTGAGGACGCTGCAGGAGCTGCTCCAGGCTTTGCCACGATTATTGCCACTGCAGGCCGAGGAACCCAGCACAGCCCAGACTAAAGTGATAAAAAATGCTTGAGCACATCTGCTTCCTGCACTAAGGAGACAGACTAAAGAGTTAATAATGCCTCTGATCAGCTTTTAATAGCCTCTGGATGCTTTCACACAATAAATAGATCTGTTGTGAAAATACTCGGGAACGCAGTGAAATACCACATGCATTGTGCCCTTTAAAATGCTTTAAATAGCACAATTATAGATTTAAAGATCATAATTGATTTAAATTGGTGGTGGAATGTAAAATTTTATATGATGCATGAAACCTCTTAAGGCTTTAAGACTGTAATTATCTTTGTCACTCCCATATCGCACCCCAAAGCTTTTCTTTTAATGATTTAGACGCTCTAGGAAAAATAAACGCAATGTTCCTATGGATTGCCAAACGAAATGCCAAGGAAAAAACCCTCAGGGCTGCACCTTTGGCAGTGGCAGGGCTTGGCTGAGCCCTGAATTCCCCAGAGCTGAGCAGTGAATGATGAGTGGGGACGCCCTGCACTGGGGATGGTCACTCTGGTTTAAGGGCTTTGCTCCACACAAACCAGCTGGAAACCTCAGCAGACCCTCCCTGCCCACGACCACCAGCCTTGTTCACACCAGAGAAGGGCTGTGGGCATCTAAAGACAGGGATTTTGAGAGAAACAAATTAATTCTTGATTATTTCTCTGTTGGCAAAGGCCACATTTCAAGCCCTTCTTTCAGATTCCATGCCCCTCTCCCATTTCTCTGTGAAAAACCACACACACCCCATGGAAATTTCACTCAAAAGTGACAAAACAGATCCTGTATCTTGTCCCTGCTCCCTGTGGCAGCTCTGCCCCCGCTGGGGGTGTTTGAGGTTGGGGTACCCTGATTTCCACACAACTCTGCCTCTCCTCTTTGACAGCATCCCACAAAATTCCCAGTTTGGGTAAATGCAAAACTCAAAATTCAGCCATAGAAGGAAAGCAGCTATGGTGGGAGTAACAGCGATTCCAAGAGACAAGATTTAATGCACAGTGGAGTAAAAACCAAGCCTTTGTTGTAGGGTTAACCACTCATCCCCATGATATCAGGATCTGATGATGTTTGAAGCCTCCAGACATTATTTAATACCCAAAAAAACCTACATATAAGTAGCCAGAAAGAACAACATTAACTCGGGAAAGATTATTTCAGTTTATCTGACCCATATTTGGAAACTTAAATCAATTTAACATAGCAAAGCTCCCTCCAGTACATGAACAAGGAAAAGTCTTTCAAATCTGTTTATATTCCTCCAGATGTCGATGCTGATACCAGTGCCCAAACAATGAAGTAAACAATTATGAATTTCTTTTAACTTCTCCTGCTTTAGAAATCCAGGGAAGAAAAAAACAAAACCAACCCAGTGAATCAGTGAACTAAAAATGGATAGAGTCGCTAGGAAAAGAGATTGTATTCAAGCTAAGAGGATATTGCCAACAATGGGTAGTTAAAAATGGAATTAACAACTAATAAAAGTGGTGAAGCATATCCTTTTAAAGAGCAATTTGAAAGGCTTTTCATTAAAACAACAACTTTGCCACAAACCTCTAGGTAAGACAATTAATAGTCACATTTGGGGGGGGCAATTAGCTCTGACTCTACTGATGAGTTCCCACTCCCAACGGGACAGGCTCCAGGGTTTGTTCTGGTGTCTCACAGGAAGTTATGCATCAAAGTAAAGCTTTGATTTATAATCTGAATTATTTTTTTCCCCAACCTGAGAGAGGAAATGTGGCACCTTGAGCACTCGTGGTGACCTCAGAGAAAGGACAGACACGTTCAGGCTGTGGGGAACCAGCAGCAGAAGGATCAGCAAACAACAGGAGATGGGAATAACTTGCTGGAGAAATGTTGTTGAATTTTTCAGGTATCGGAAGAAAACACTGATATTCTTCTTGGTAACACATGGGTGGAACAAATCAGAACAAGTGGAATATTCCAAGGGATTTTTAGAAGGTATATGGAAAAGAAAAATACTGTGTTTTCAGAGATAGAGTGATGCTGTTTACATTTTAACAGGAAATAAAAATGAAGTGATTCTGATCATTTGGGACAAAACCCAAATGAATGTCATGGGCATTGACCAGACTGTGAAGTGCATTTTTTGATTATTTCCATTTTCTCTCACATTGGAACTCCTCCTGGCTGAGGTTCCAAGGTAGGCTAAAGGTTCTCTCTCTTTCTTTCCCCTTTTTTTTTCCTTTTCCTCCTTTTAGCAGCACAATTGCAGGGTAAAAAGAAATCCTGTAAAAGATTTCTGCTAAGGGATAAACCCAGAGATTCTGAAGATGGTGAAGGTGTGGGACAGTGCAAAGGGAGCACAGACCTGCACACACGAGCACGTGAAACAGCAAAAGCAATCCTCTGTTTAGGGAAGGAGAGGAGCAGGGCCAGGGATACAAATTAAAAGAGAAAAACCATGGCACTTTTCACTGATTCTGTGTTTGCAACTGGAGAAAAGGTTGTGTTAAATTAAAAATAACAGGAATGGAGATGTAAGTTAGCAGAAAATGATGTAAAAGCTTAGGGGAGACCAATGAGATGGAAAAGGTGTGCTCTGCTGCTGGCTGCTCACTGAATTGGTTTCCCTCGTCCTGCAGGAACCCTTGCTCTGCTTATGCACATCATGAACTGATTTTTTCCCCCTCCAGATAAAGATCATGAGCAGGAAATCTCTTATTCCAAACTGATTGTGGCACTTCAGCTACTACAGCTTAAGACACATAAATATGCGAGAGATGCCCTGCAGAAAATGAAGATATTCAAGTGTAGAAATTCTACCTGGGGGCCAAACTTTGTCTGGTGTAAAGTGGTGTGGATGTGAATTGGTTTGGGTCAGGGCAGTCAGGTTAGCTGTGAACTTGCATCCTCACTCTGCTGGAATTTGGCCCTGGGGGATTATTTCTCTGTTCCTCAGTGCTGTGGAGGTACCCAGCATTAGTGCAGGCTGCAAGGGGGGGTTCAAGCCAATATTTCAGATATTTTAAACGGGCAGCTGAGCACAGATTCTGTTTTACAGACTGGGAAATGCAGATGGGAGGCAAATTCCAGCCAGTATCTGACAAATGTGACCAGCTCTGGATTTCAGCCTCCCAGTTTGCAGAGCTGGACCTGGTTTAGGGGTGCCCAGCCAGGGACTGGGGCTGTGGGGAGGGCAGAGCTTCGGGAACAGGAGAAAAGTAAAAAAAAAAAGTGGTGAAAAGTAAAATCACCAAGGAGCCCAACCTGAGTGTGACACCAGCAAGGCACAGCCTCTTACTGCTCCAACACGGCAGGGGAAAATAAATTAATACAATTTTCAGCCTCTTTTGGGTTTAAACATTGGGCAAGGCTTTCAGAAGCAGCCTCCTGCAGCAGTTGCTGCTATTTTCTTTACCCCCCCCACCACACTGTCATCCTGCCCTGAGTGCTGCACATGATTTACCAGGCCCTACCTGTCTGAATGATGAAAATGAGAAAGCTTTTACCCAGTATGTATATCACAGAAATGTAACTGTTACATACACGGGGCTGAATGGTTTTTATCCAGCTAAATACAGCCAGGCCATTAATAGGAATGCTCAGTGCAGGGGTCTGCTCAAAAACCCACGAGATGGGTAACAAATCATAATCCTGGCAAAGCAAAAAACCCTCCTGCAAACCATTCTTTTCTTTTTTTTTTCTTTTTTTTTTTTTTTTTTTTTGGAGGCCTTTGAAGATACCTGTGGGCATTTGCTGGTTGATTTAAAGTCCAGTTTGAACAAAATCTATGGGGTTGTGGAATAAATGGACTTTGGACAGTAAAGGAAAGCCCCACTGTTTAGAAAGAGTCTGGAAAATAAACTCTAGAAAATCTATGGTAAAGAAACAATCCTGCACAAGCTTGGTGCGTGCACAGGTACAACCTGGAATGCCAAGATCTTTTTCCAAAATAGTTATAGCTGAAATCTTGGCAGCAATAAAATGAAGGGGAGTTTCACCATTTATTTAATCAAAGCCAGGATTTAATTCTCTAATTTCAGCTTGAAAGAACATGGTAACCCAGCTGACTTCAAAGAAGAAATGTGTTTTTACAAATTATAACTAATTTTAACTAAAGAGGTATTTTAGGGAATGTTTTGAAGGTAGCTGCAATGTGCCTCAGCTGCCACTGATGTCTGCAAAGCAGCTGAACTTCCTGGAATTTCCCTTGCAAGTTTTCTGTCTTTTTTGTCAATTCTCTCATGAAGTGAAGGAAAATGATGTTCAGCCCTTCCAGTGAGAGAAATTATTGAAGTTCCATGTGATCCAGACTCTGGAGCTGGAGAAAAAGACTGGATCAAGCACAACAAGCTTTTGAAAAAGGTGGAATTTGGGACAAGAGAGCAACAAATGTGTTTTAGAAATCCTGCAAAGCGTGGCAGAGATTCACCTCAGAATTCAGGAGCAGAAAATCCACATTGTCACCAGGAAATAATGGCAGTGCTGTCCTGGAGGATGGGGAGAGCTGATGCTTTGCAGGAAGGGAAAAGTGGCCTCGTTTATTCTGTAGGAAAACAGCATTTCAGGCAAAACCCCTGTGCTCCCCCTGACCCCGTTCCCTGGGGGGATAGTGAGCTGCATTCCTGTTTTAGGTGAGGGATATAGATGTAGCTGGAATTAGGGAGAAGAAAACAAACGTGATTGCAAATCCCTCTCCACAAGCATTTGCAGGAAGAGCAAAGCAGCCAAGTGTGTCTGTAAATACAAATTTTGCCAGTGCTGCTGTTTCGGGGGTGTTAGAAAGGCACTGGTGCAGCAGGAGGAGCTTGAAATGAGCCCTGAGCAGGGGATCAGTTTGATATTTTGAAATTTGCAAAGAAAATAATATAAATTAATGAAAAAAA
>VZUA01001403.1:0-15868 GCA_013401035.1 Horornis vulcanius | reverse complement strand
ACCAAGAACGCAGAAAGTCCACAGACTGTCTCTCAGTCAGATGTTTCAAGCACTCTCTGAGGATCTTGTAAATCTTCTCTAATACAGAATGGATCATTCAGGTCTCAAAATGTTTAGTATAATCTTTCCTCCAGTCAGCCTAAGGGACCACAATCCTCAGGGTTGCAGCCCTTCCCCTAATTTTCTGAGGCTTTGAAAATGTCAAGACTAATCTTAGATTCACATAGGGGTTTTTTTAAATAAGTTGCTTGACCTTTGTGTTTCACAGATATTCTGACTGATGCAAGCCAATTACAAGGAAAGTTTGTCACCCTTTTTTTTTTTCCCTTGGGATACTCATTGCCCTTCCTGCTACAAGAAGCAGTTTTTAAGACTTCTGAAAACCTATAGTTACTACTGATCTGACCTCAAACCACTCAGCAGCAACAAGTTCTCTCCTGGCTGCATGTTGGCAGAGAAATTTTCTTCTCTCATAACCTACAAGAATTGCCACTGTAATACATCAGTAATAAGAATAACACCCAAAGCATGTGAAAAGCTTTTTATTAAATGTTTTCATAGTTTTACAAAGGTGAAGAAATATTACTGCCATTTTAAGGGCAAAACTCTAGCACTGGGCAATGTTACATGCTCAAGGTCACACAGTAGGGGAAGGTCAGAGCTGCAAATGCAGACTTGGTTTTATAAGGCCACACATAGGACTCTAACCTTATTAATATGAGTCAGTGTTGTTCAGCAGATTAACCAATCAATCACATACTTTTTCCATTTTCCATTTTAATGTGGGCTCTGCCACCTAGTCCCTCTAATAGCCTTGCTTAAGCCACTGAGAGGAATCACTTTTTATAGGCTAATGTCAAGGGTTTTTCTTCCTCACATGCAATTTAGGTTTTCATAATTTGCTTCCTGACTCTTATACTTGTACAAGGATAGACATATTTAATAATTGACTTTTTAAATTGTGTAACTTGCACTGACAAGTCCTGATTGAAGCAATCTGTAGATTTTTGCCCAAAAAAAAAGAATTTAAGATGCAAAACCAAGCATTCCACCTTTCCAGATCTAAATATGTATATATGGAACTATCCTTCAAAAATATGACCTACAAGGATGCCAGATGATACATTATAGTTGTCCATAAGTCTCCAAAATGCTGTATTATTTTAAATTGCCATTTAAGTATCCTAAAAGAGGAAAAAACACTCACAGCCCACATTATCAATAACATAATTCAGCTAAATTTGCCAGGCAGTTGGAGGAATTATCTCATTGACCCAAGACCCAAATCTGGTCTTCAATTTGCTTATTCTGGCTGGAAACCAGTTAGTTACATCTACAAAAAACACAAATAAGGTTCTACAGCATTTCACAATATTAAGGCCTGATCAGGGTCTTTCAACAGTTTTCAGTGTCATTTCAAGTGTCACACCACTGTATTCTGGCAGGAGATACCTGTGCACAGGAAGAATATGTAATTTGGCAGAGCATGTCCCTAAATTTCAGTGCAATCAGATTTTGGTCTGAGATATTGTCACACCACTTATCTTCAGGAAGCATGTCTGTAACATGTCATGGATTCCAGGAAGGAAAATGTAATTTTTCCTTTTTCAGATGGCTCACTACAACAGACAGAAGGCAGAAAGGTAAGGAAGACAACCTACAATTTTACCTTGCATTCACTCCAAAAACATTATCTGAAGGTGATGGGACAAGGTAAAGATTCAAAGACAACAGCTTTTCTACTCAAAGGTACAGTGCTAAGATTTCCTGAAATTTTCATCAACATTTCTCAGTATTGTCCCTCTTCTATTGTCATGATTGCTCTTGAAGGCTAAAATAGCTAAAATAATGTATCTGTCATGGCCAATCCTATGGTAGTTTGAGATAGGTGATGTTTGGACATTTCTTGGTTATAAATGACGGAACAGATGAGCAAGTTGTAGGATTCTTTGCAGCTGTTTTGTCTTAATGAACACACCTTGGGACACATTCTTTTCAATGTGTATATCTCCTTCATTTCCTATTCTTAACATTTGCAGTGGAGCTACTTGAGAAGTAGAAGGTAACCTAAAATTTCAAATCTGATTTACTCTTTTTATAAGAAGGTTGTTAGTACAAATACTGAAATAAACACTTATGTGAGAAACACAGACTGTGAAAAGGGAAATATCTTTAGCAGGAGTAGATTTTACAAGTCTTCCTAATTTTACTACATTCCAGCAAGAGTTACTAAGCGATTATTCTGCAAAGGTGTTACACCTATTGTGAGTGCCATGGAGAACTGTGATGTTTCCTCATACAGTATAGCACCATTACAGAAACACCTGTGTTAAAAATAACTTCAAGCTTTTCCACTCCAAAGTATTCCTTAAGCTTTAAAATGTTTCCTTTCTTACCCAATGCTTTAATACTTGCATTGTGTTCCAGACCACAACTGTGACACCAAAAGCATCATCTTTTTTCTCCCATTCTTCTGACAAAGGCTAGTACTTCTCTTCAGGGACAAATAATTGCACCTACAGTTGTAATAAACACAGACAGAAGTGTGGCAAGTTGGAATGGATAAAATCCACAGCGCAACATCATTCATTTGGTGTTTGCTTCCATGTCCTCCTGTAAGTTGTGGCTGGCATAAGTGGCACCATGTTGGTCTGGAGAAAGGCCCTCATCCAGCAAGAGACATGGCATCCACTTCCACCCCAGGGTCCTACAACACACCTGGGGTGGAACAGTAAGCCCAGCCCAAGTCCTTGCATGCATGTAAATTGCTTTTAAAGAGAAGAGTGAAGTGTTTCCCAAGACGAATGAAGAAGAGTGGGAGAGCATTGAACTGAACAAACTTGAAAATATCTGACCATGAAACTGGCCCTTGGTAACCAGAACAGAATTACTCTATCTGCTACAGCTCCCACAGGAGTACAAAAGAACAAGATCATCTTTGCAATGGTCTTCAAGAGCATTTCCTCTTTTGGGAAAGAATTGTCAACCAGGAAAACCCACACATCTGTGTTTTATTCAATGTTTTTCACCCAACTCAGTATGGCAGGCACTTCAGAGGTAAGAGAAGTGGAGAATGTTGCAAAATGGTGGAGTCCTTCCACCTCTTCAAAGCTGTAAAATTCAGTGAGTTAGGATCAAATAAGGCAGCAAGGTGAGGCAGCTTGAGAAGCACAAAGCTTTTTACTTTTCACCTTTGTTCTGGTGATTGTTAACACTGAGTAGACCTTTTCCTTTGTGTTTAATGCAACATTTCTTGTAGAATCAATAACATCTCAGAAAAACTACCAATAGTCTTCTTCCCAGAAACAGCACATTCTCAATTCTTGTTCACTCCTTTATCCGCCAGCTGTTTTGGCTGATTAGTCAAAGGCACACTCCTTGTTGACACAAAATGTGTGGCAAAAACAAGTGTATAAATGAATAATTATTTCCAACACTTGCAATGAGATTAAGCACTTATTGGATTAGGAAAGTAACAGGATTTAATGGGGTCATTTATGCTGCAACTCTAGTATAAAAATGTACAGTGCATGCATACATATCAGATTACTATCTCTATAGTCCATCTAGCTATAACCATTTAAATATTTAGTCTATACAGCACTAATACATTTCTGTATTGTTTCTCTTCCTTTTTAGTACACTACAGGTGAGTGTCCTTGGGCATCTCTGTAGTGAACACGTGACATAGTTGTTATTGCCATTAGTGAACAAGCATTTTTTAGCATGAGCTAATTTCAGCAACTCATAAATTTCCCAGATCTGAGGAGCTTTTAAGTCTCAGACACATACACAAAATGCCTCTCTCATTGCCTCTCCTCCCTCTGTATGTTGCTGGAGTCATCTCAAGCACTGCCAGCCAGTGCTCCTACAGCTTCCTGGGAAAAAGAAAGGAACAGGAAAGGATTATTTGGCAAACCCACATATGAACCACTGTATAGGTTGTGCCTGGCAAGGGTTTGGCGGCAGCAGGAGGGTTGTAGGCGTGACCTCTGTGAGAAAAGGCTGGGGGCTGCCCCATGCTGGACACAGCCAGCTCCAGTGAGCTCCCCAGCAGACACACCACAGCTGAGCCCATCAGGGAATTCAGGCTGTCTCCAAAAACATATCTAGGAACGGGTAGAAAATATTGGGCAGCCAGAGGAGGAGGAGGAAGGGGGCGGGGGGTGGAAAAGAGTGAGGAACAATAGAAGAAACACCACTGTCAGAGGTGGAGATTATTCACCAGCCCGAGGAGAGGACCACACCAGAGCAGATAGGTATTCTTGAAGGAACAGCAACCCAGGAAGAGACCACACTGGAACAGGTTTCTTCCTGAAGAATTGCAGTCCATGAAGAGGACCCACACTGCAGCAGGGGAAAAATGTGAGGAGGAAGGAGCAGCAGAGAGAAATTGTTAAGTATTAACTGTTACCTGCATTCCCCATCCTCCCCATCCTCCCACAATGCTCAGTGGGGCCGTGAGAGGGGTCAGGACTAAAGGAAGTAAGCTAAGCCTGGGAAAGGGGGAAGCAAAGGAGTTGTTTTAGTATTTGTGTTCTTGTTTCCCCCTACCCAAATGTATTTGAACTGGCAATAAATTAAATTCATTTTCCAAACCTGAGCCTGTTTTGCCAATGATAGTAATTGACAACTGATCTCCCTGTCCTTACCTCAACCTGCAAGCTTTCTCATTCTTGTTTTTTTCTTATTTTCTCCCTCTGTCCAGCTGAGGAGATGGAGTACAGCTCAGTGGGCTAGCCAGGATTAACCCATCACCTCATTTGCAACTTCTATACTGATTTTTTTCAGACACTATGATGTATAGGTGGCTTTGTGGTGTAATGTGTGTCTGGTTCTTTTGGTTAATTTGAAAAAGAATCATCCTAAGCATCTGTGTCTTACTTGTAAGATCAGTATGGACATACAAAAAAATAAGTTTCTTTTTTAGTCTAGACTGCAGAACAATGAACTCCCGGATGTTACCTTGATCTAGAGTTGATCAGGAAAGTCAAAACTTGCTTAGTGTGGGAAATTGTAGAGGATCAGAATAAACAGAGATGCCCACTAAAAAAGGTTGACTTAGTCCTAAAGAAAAAGAGTAGAATCAATCCAGAGAGGAAATAGCAGTAGATATTTCTCTACTTTGAATGACTCTGTCTTTTGACTTGTCTAAACTGAAAGAAGACTGGTTTACATGCGATCTGCACTCTGCCTTCAGTATGTTTAATCTAATGTGTTCTTTAAAAACATGTACCTGACAGCTTAAGATCCTGGAAAATAACGGCTGATACTGCATATGGGACCCTACTTATAAGTGACAGAAAACCAGCCTTTTTTTCCTGGGAATAAAGTTAAATCAAAGAGTCAGTAACTAAAGTTTTGTGGTTGTTGATGCTTCCATTCACAGAAAAATCAGAAAAAGTGAAAAACACTGAGCAAATATAAGCTTTTTTAAGCAACATTTTAAACTACATGAAATATTTAACTTAATCTGAAGTGGACATTTCACTGCAATTTTGAGTTTATTTACTTTTAAAAACACATTTCAAGGAAAATTGAACATGCATAGTATATTCAAACCAGAAAAAAAAATAGCATTTATTTTAAAGTATTGCAATGAAAAATCAAAATATGTCTTCCAATTTATTTTAAGGCATTTAAGGGAAGTTACTTTTTGTTTGGTTGGTTTGGACAAGTAACTTGATAAAATGAAATACAAATACTGTGTCAGATGAAAAATATTGACAAACTTTACCTGGAGCCAGACACAGTCTACCTGGAGTGTTAAAACTCTGCACCTGTCACAAGGGAGAAATCTGGACAAGGCTGAGGGATGGATCAGTGGTTCTTATTGATCCCAGTAAAGTTGCTTAGATCTTTGAATACCAGACAAAGCTATAAAACATATAACAAAACCAAATGAACAAAAGGCATAGTCCCTCTGATGCCCTTTACTTAGTTTTCCTAAGTCAAAACAGGTTCCACTGCTGCTGGGTTTTCTTAAGAATGGGATTTTTACTGTTTTTGCAATGATGGTATCTTAGTATTCTTTTGTAAAGAATGGTATCTTGGGCTTTCTGTACTTGTGCAGGCACTCTGAAACAGATATAGATGTGTACATCTTCTCACCATGTTCGTCCCCAAAAATCTCACCACATCCACATGATTACTGACTGAACAAACTGAATTTCCCCTGTCTCAGGATCAGATCAAAAGGGAAATAACTTTTCTGATACTCTTTCCCATATCATCATACTGGACAGTAGCCAGGTCCCACCATCATAATAGTTTTTTGAGGATAAAATCACTATTATCTAAAAGGAGGCACTGTGCTCTCAGTGGTATGCAAACAATGGTTCAAATACTCTAGGTCTGTAACTTAGTCCAAATACATTCCTTAAATTGTGTTGTCAAATAATTTCAGCCTTTCCTTTTTAAAATGAAAAATATAAAATGTTACGGTAGCATGAATTGTTGGAATCAAAATTGGACAGAAATTGAAAGATCCATAGCTGTGATTTCTGCAACTGACATACAACAAGGTGTGTCATAACCCCCGCACATATCCCAAATTTAATAAATAATGTTCTATGCTGTTTCAGTGCAAAACATTTAGGTAATGAAGAAAAACAACTTAAGGGTCTTTTGTTCCCTTTTAACTCAGTTCACACGTACATTTGCCGTGCAAAGCTAGGTGACACTTTCATGAAAACTTGAGGTAAATTCACTGTATGTTATTTTACTTACCTACTCACCAAACACACAGATGTTCACATACACTCACTCTTATCTACATCAGTGGCCAAAGCTGAAAATAAAAACTGGTTTTCATGTTGTCTGCGCCTCTATCAGAGTTGAAAATCTACAGCTTGAGAACACCTTCCCAGCTTGCATCTGTTTTATATATGATGATTCATGAGCTCAGAACAGAATTTCTACTTTTCTATCTTCTTTTTATTCCAATAATTACAAGAAAACAAACAAACCATGCATGACTCAAAATAATTTGACCTAACACTTTATCTTTACCCTTTTCCTATTTGAAGACCACTCATCATATTTTCCTAGTTCTTTTTCCACTATTCTCTTAACTGAGCTACTCATATCTGCCCTCTCCCAAATGTCCCCCCTGTTTTAATTCCAATCATCCATGCAGAGACATAGAAGTAATCACATTCCTTATCAGAGGAGTTTGTAGACATCACCATCACCCACACAACTCCCTTTTCCACATCTCCTCTGAAACTACCTCCTCTGAAAGATAGGCCTAGACTCAGGCTTCCTTTGAACACTACTCTCCTTGCACAACTCATCCTTGTTTTCAAAAATGCTCTCCTCCCTCTGGGGTTAGATTTAGAGTAATCCATGTATATATGTTGACCCAAAATCACAAGTATAATCCAAATAACCAAGTTTCCAACAGCTAATCTCAAGAATATTGATTTACATGAGAACAGCCTCTTTGCTGAGAAGACATCACACCATTACTTCATTTCCTCTGCTGGCATCCTGTTGAAGGCAAGGTAATATTATGATTTTAGCCTGCACTTTCAAATACACATATATAACTAGTCCGAATTATGCTTAGGATTTGTCCTCTGCAATCATGACTCATTGCATCAGCTACTCTCCAGATGTGTTTCTCCCAGTGCAGAAACGTGTCATTGCAGGAGACAGGACTTGGTCAGCAGCTGGTGTGCATAATTGGAAAGGAATTCACTTCTGGTATGCACAGGAGGACCACAGAATCATCACCTCAAACACAACATATATCCCCCCATATATCCCACGACATATATCCCACGGTGTATCCCACTTCACAACAAAACAGCCTGAAACCAAAGCAAGCCAGATGGATGGACAAAGAGATGTCTTTGCAAGCATGACAGACTAAAAATGTTAGTTGTTTTCTTCACAAAAGTTAAAGCTTTAAAAAATATCCCCAAACCTTATCTTTGAATTGCTTAAAACATCAGCCCAATGTGTTTATCCTGCGTATACCTTGTCAGGCAGATAGTGTCCACACTGCTCACACAGAGGCACACATCTGTAGGCCAACCACAGGTCAAACACATCAGTGTCACATTGAAGGAATCCCCATCCCACCTCACTCATTGGAAGGACTTATTTATACACTGAATACTCTTGTGACTGAGAGCAGATGGGATCTGGACATAGATTTGTAGAGTTTGTGCAGTTTGCTTAAAACACCTTATGGAGGTTTTAACTTCTCTCTTAATTCCTGATTGCATATTCATTTTCCATGGGCCTGAACAGAAGAGGAAAAAAAAATTATGAGTCAGTCAGTAAGAGTATACTTCTTTGTAACTAGGAGCTCAGATTTCAGACACTTGACTTTTGTATGACTTGGACAAATTTACATTAAGTGACAAGTGATGTCACACTGCTGAAGGACATAAATGTCAATATGTGATGTATAGTTTATATAGTTTCAGACTCAAAAAGAACTGTAGTAGGGAAACCTGAATGATTATTTTTTTTAATACCTTGGAGAACTTTCAGTCCCTATTTATCCCCACAGATGCCACATATGCTCTGCACTTTTCAGTTGTTCTGAAAACAACTGAAAATTTCTAAGGATAGGGCACAACCTGAGTGGTCTTCTCCTTCAGATATGTAAGAATTTACTCAAAATGTTTGCGAACAACCTATCTTGAATATTTTTCTGTCTTCAAGAAATGTACAAAGCAACCTATAAAGATGTATAAATGCCTCACTTCTTAGCTGTAGGATTTGGTAGCATCCTTCACACACTTGGAGGTTGAAGACATTTGTGTTATCAGCTAAGCCCACCAAAACCAAACTGGCATGGGGCCAGAGTTGAAGAAACAATCAGCAACATGAGGTTTGTTGTTCACGCTGGGCTCTTCTACCTTTATGGTATCATTTCCACTATAAGCTGGTCTCCTTCAGCTCCTTCAAGTCTTTTTCACAGCAACCCCCAGTTCCAGCCTCTCACAGTTACTTCTGTGGCCTGCTGGAGATGAAAACAGTCTGTTGATCATGAGTCCCTCCACCTCCATGTGAAGGCATGAAACTAAAGAGACTGTCTGCTGTCAACACGGTGCATGTGGTTTGCTTTGGAGACAACATTTTAAATTATGACTGAGGGCTCCCACTCCCACAAGTGCCTCCAGCTTTAGCCTTGCACACTCACAGCTGCCCCAGAACCTACTGCCCTTTGAGATCAAACAAAGAATACCAACATAAAACTGGTTTCTGCCCTGAACCACATTACAGTTTTCCCATTACAATTATTTTATCAAAGACAATCCAAAAATAAAATCCACTTTTATTTTAAAGTACATCCATTACCTTTCTCAACGTTGCATCCAAAGCAAAGATGCGTTACAGAGCAAAGATTGAAGACCATTTTCTGACTTCTGGGTTAAATTAGCACTTTTAATACAACCAAAGTAATGATATAAAAGTGGAAACATTGTATGTGTGCAGGGAAGGTAAGACTGTTAAGTAAAAAAAAAAAAAAAAATCCCCCAAATATTACCAGTATGCAAAACAGTATGAAACTACAAAACTACAGCTACTTAAGGGAATAGGACCTAGTATGACTGGATGCAGAAAGAAAACTGATATATGTGCATATTGATAAGATGTTTAAGCTCTTGAAAATGAGTTAAACAGAGTGGCTAAAACAGCATAAAACAAAATGTTACCCCTTCAAATGCACAGGTTCTCATAATAGAGCTTCCTATCCAGTCCAGTTTCTTGCCATACTCTGTACTTCAGGGTTGCTTGAGTAAAGTGAACTGATACAGTGGGAATAGGAATGCTTCATCTCAAAGGCAGCTGTATTTTTAAATATATTTTTTAGCACTTCGTGATGTATTTGCCTGTGTCAGGAGACTTAAATATTTAAACAGGGTGACAAAGTTCATTTCAACCTCAATGACAGTCAAACCCCCTGACATCCCCCTTTTGTAATGTGAGCAGAATTTTCTTCATAGAAATAGCCCACCTCAAAGCAGTGGGGAAAGGAGAAAAAAAAAAATCAAAAAACTTCTATTCCAACTTTTAAAGTCCTGAAAGTCTTTGCAATGTCTCTTTCACCTTTCCCTACTGAGTCACCCCACTCATCTTCTACCGGTGGATATTTACGTTCCAAATAAGCTGCAGACACCCACGTCGTGGGAAGCAGCTGCCCGCTTCGCCGCTCGCACGGGGCAGGCGAGGGCAGGGCGGCAGCAGCCAGCGACCGACCGCCCAGGGCCCGGCGCTCACCAGCCTCACCCCGGCCCCGAATCCTCCCCGGGCAGCTCGGGCCGCCTCCCTCTGTCCCAAGCACAGCGCTCAGCTCCGCCGCAGGGGTGTGCCTGTCCTCCGGCAGAGCCGGCGATGAGCAAGCGCCTGTAAAATGCGACAGAACGAGAAGGGCGGATCAGGCGCTGCCAGCCGGCGCGGCCCCGGGGGCTCTGCGGGCGCCGGGTCACCCGCGCGGAGCCCCCTCGTGGCGCGCCCCGGGAACGGCAGCGGCCGCCCCCCGTGCCCGCGCTCCTCCTCCCGCAGAGACGAGCTCGGACACCGGCCCTGCCCGCTCCGCCTCCCCGCCTGCACCCTCCCGCCACTGCTCGGGCCCGCCGCCCTCTACACACCCTGCAGCCGAGCACAGAACCACAGGGCAGCCTGAGCCCGAAAGCATCCATACGCAGCAGCGAGTCCAGCCCTCAGCTGTGCACAGGACATCCCCAAGAATAGCACCTCATGTGCCCGAGAGCGTTGCCCGAACCCTTCGGTGGTTCTGGCAAGAGCGGTGCCGGTGCAAGCCCACATTGGCTGTTGTAGCTGGAACACGGAGGGGCAGGCAGAGCACGGTGGCAGAAATACCTTCTGCTGGGGTGGAAAATGGTAATAATGGCTGTCCTCAGGTGAAGTACTTGGCTCGTATTAGGGAACAGCCACAGCCTGGTAGAGACGAGAGGCAGGAGAGAGTTCTCACAAGTCCCATCCTTGCATCATCCCTTTCTGCCGCTGTGGAGGGAGGGTAAAAAAGATCAGCTTGGGAAAGACCATTTTGGGAAAAACTGTTCTGTGAAATACATCTTATGATGAATGGTTCAAAGGTATGAAAAAAATAATGTCTTTTACATGGAGAGTTAGTAGTGACTACACTGACAAATCACAGAATCATAGAATCATCAGGATTGGAAGAGACCTTTAAGGTCATCCAGTCCAACTATCAGTCCAGCACTAACACTGTGACCCCTAAACCACACCCAGCACCAGATCCAGACGCCTTTTAAACCCCTCCAGGAATGGTGACTCCACAACCTCCCCGGGCAACCTATTACAGTTCCTGACCACCTTAACAGTGAAAATTTTTACATAATATCTAATCTGAGTCTCCCCTGTCACAGCTGAAGGCCATTTCCTCTGGTCCTCTCACTGCAGTCACAGCAGAGGAGACCGACCCCCAGCTCACTATGTTCTCCTTTCAGGGAGTTGTAGAGAGGGATGAGGTTCCTCCTGAGCATCCTCCAGGGTACACAATGCCAGCTCCCTCAGCTCTTCCTCATAAGACATTTTCTAGACCTTTCATGAGCCTTGTTGCCCTTTTCTGGACACACTTCAACAACTCAGTGTCCTTTTTAAAGTGAGGGGCCCAAAACTGAGTGCAGTACATACAACACCTTAAGAATGGCTCAGTCAAAAAGTGTTTAATCTGCTGAAAGGGCTTGACTGGGCTGGGTGGTTCTTTATGTGAGTGTGTGGTTCATTTCTTTTTTTTTTCCTAACCAGTGGCCATGTGGAGGGGCTTTAAGGAATGGGGCAGGAAGAGCAGCACCTGGAGCTCCTTCTGCTCTTGTTGTGTGTCTCTCCTCACAGTGAGGTCAGCACATAAACACCTGAGCAGCCTGCGGGGAGGAAACAGAAACCTACTCACTCCCAAGTACACCAGGGTTCTTGCTTGCTGTTTTTTACTTAGTGAATCAAAAAAGCATAAGGAAATGGGAAATGGGGAAATCATGCCTCATGCTCTTCCAGAGCCTTGCAGGCCAGTACCCTGTCAGACCTGTTTTTCAAGCACAGGGGTGCCGAAATGGCTTCCTATACACACACAGGGCTAACACAGGAGTTCCCCAGACCCCTTATCTTCAAACAGGAGCAAGACTGAAGAAGTTGATTGCCAAAACTATTTTGACATTTATGTCCACCTTGGTCTTTTCTTCGTCCTTAGATCCGTCTTTCCATAATCAGATAAAATGGACATGGTCTTCCACACAAAGGACGAAATTTTATGTCTAAAAGCCATGCCTGCTGCACAGCCACGCCACTGGCCATGAGACTCAGGAAGGAGCAGAATCTTCCTACCAGGAACTTCAGCTTCCTATGCAGTCAGGGAGAAGGCAAAGAAATTAAGTTTCTCCTTCCTCCTCCATTTCCAACTTGCTCTGTGCAATAGCCAGTGTGGCTAAACAAGAACAACAGGATCTTGTTATTCCAGCATATGACTAGAAACAAAGTGGGCCTGACATGTTCCTACCTCTGGATCAGTCTCTGCCCCTCCATCATGCTTGTGCAAGTTTTTGTGGAGCTGCTTAGTAAAGCAGTAGCTGAAGTAGCCCAGCCTGAAAAAATGCTTTGAAATTGAAAATAGGGTGATTGTCCTCAACAGATTTGTATCCATTGTATTGCCTCATGGAGCTGTGGAGTAAGCAGAAAGGCAGCATTCTTCAGGCAGCTTTTGCAAGATGATATGTCTGCTGGTTTCCACCATTGCTAAACCATCAGAGTCACAGGAAAAATGTTCCTATAATTCCTATGTGGGACACAAAGACATGGACTTCAAGGCCCTGCTTGGTTACTCTCAGGGAGTCCTGCAAAGCCCCATGGGGCCTTAGCCTGACACCTGGAAAACCAGCTTCCTTGCCTGAGACAGCAAGCAAGCAAAAGACTGTGGCATACTCTGATATAGTTAAAATAGAACCTATAAAAGCACTGGAGCTACAAAGTCCCCTGCCACCCTCAGACAAGGGGTTCTGGGGCAGATTTCTGTCTCTGAGGGGTGGCGACCACACATGCCAGCACAGCAAGCTGGCACAGGTCAGCTACGTCAGTGTGGCACTGTGCCCAGCTTGTCAGCTCTGAAGGGAGAGCTTCCTCACTGCCCTGGGTCATGTCTTTCTCACAAAGATTTTACAGGGATGTCATAACTATACATCCTCCCATATGCACGGTTAAGAATTAGAGCTTTCCTAATCCTGCATAATTATTAACATGAGAGTAATTAGACAGAAAGATCAGATACCTTGTTATTAAAAGACCAATGAAGAACATAAAGAGCTACCAATTGGCATAAGAAATCTTGATTCCAGAATACTAAAACCCATAACCTGTGGAGTGTTTATATTATATGATTTATATGCTATGGGAGGCATCATTCAAATTCCACCTATCCTGTGCTGTGTGAGAACAGTATAATTCATCATGTAGATCTCCAGGTAAAGGAGAAGTGACATCTTCTATGCCTGTGTAGCCTAATCCCACATTTTTATGGTCAGACTTTAGAATATTATTTTAAGTTCAGCTAAAACATTAGTTAGAGATTCTGATTTGTAGCTAATTTTTTTTTTTTCATCATTGAACTGATAAAGTAAGCTATAATGAGAACTTTCTGGATGATAGATGTCATTCTTCTGAGTGGTGCTATTAGCACTTGTCCAGTTTCAGGAATATTTATTAAAGAAAAAAAAAAGACACACATATGGCTTGGTATAATTATGTAGCCCTTCAGAGTAAAAGAACTGTTCAAGAGAACACAAATTCCTAAAGCTATGTTTATCTCCTTTTAATTTTTATTACTTTCTCCAAGTCTGTCAGCTTTACATATAATTTTACATTTTGTGAAATGAAGTTGATAACATTTATTTCACAGAAATAAAGGCCAACATTCGTAAACTACAATAACAAGCCAACACATGCCAGCATCTGTGAATGGAAAGGGGGATAGGAAAAAGGCCTTGTTTTGGTAGGCAAACAAATTTCATTTTGCATTTCACAAGGGATTATCATTAGTCTTGAGCAAACTCAGTGTCTGTGAACATCTTACATTATTCTTGTGGACCACAGGTTTTGAAGCGCTAGCTTGACTTTGCAGACATTTCTTTAATGTAACTTAAAACATTTTTGGTTGTTTTTTTTTTCCCCACATAGGAATTGGAACTGTATCATAACTTAGCAGGTAGGTTATGGTAAAAAAGCCTCACACAGCTACCTAATCTGCCAGATATTTCTTTGGACCATGAATAGAAAGTATTACTATTATGCCTCCACTAGTACTTGCTATTACTAGTATTTCCTTTCTTCTGTCCATATTATCAAATTCCTTCTTCAAACAGTGTTGATATTTCTTTTCCCATGCTGGTTTCTTCTCTTTACTTGCCTTATTTTATCATTAGGTATTATTCTATGTCATCATCTTCTGGAAAGAACAAGAAGCTAATAATATTTCTTGATTAGAAGTGGTCTTTGAATGGGCTTGTAATGAGGTAAAATGAATTCACCCATCTCTAGTTGTTTTTTATACAATATTCTCCTAATAGTGATAAATACTTTGACAGAATCCCCTTAATTAAAACATTCAACAAACTGAGAGCCTGTAGTAGCTGGCTTTGTAGGTTTACATAGTACTGTACCTTAAGCAGTAGTTGGGCTTAATTCAAGGGTAAATTCGTGTGATCTATGATTTCTTTAGGCCAAAGGTATTTTATACTGTCTTAGCTTTTAAAAAAATTTTAGTGTACTTAAACACCCTCAGAGTTACTTAATTACCCAGAGTAATTTTGATTCACAATCACTGGTTAATGTATGAGTTATATTCTTGTCCCCTTACGTGAATCCCTCACCCTTAGTCTATTTTACTATAAAAGGCTTTGACAATGTTGGGGTGTGCTTCATGAGATGTACTGTTGTTTCACTAATGAACTCCCTGCGAATAGTGCAAATATCAAAGAACTTTTTTTCTGCTGTAGGAATCAATTACAATTTCTTTTCCTTGCAAGCAACTGTGGGGTTTGCAGCTTTTTTCATAACATGGGGGGTTTTTTAAGAGAAGAAATGCAAAAGACTACTGACAGAAAGTTACTTTCCCATTGAAAGTTACTACAGCTTGTCTGTGGGCAGAGAGATTTTCACTTAATTTAAAAAGTCCGGAAGAAAAGGAAATGTTATAAATAAACAAACCAAAACTACTATTTCACTGTAATATCCATGGCCCTTAGCCATAGGTGATCTAAAATCAAGCCAGGAACACAAAACTGCCAAATTGTATACCAGCGACTGTTAGTAAAAGCAAAAACAAGATTACCACATTGAGAATGGTACACTGTATTTTTGGTGTCAGTCTTTCCCTAGACTTTTCTATACCTGTGACAGTTGCTCCAGAGAGGTGTGATGGACAGAGAGGAACAGGAGAGTCCTTGACATAGCTGGTGCATCTGTTTGAAATTGTAGGGCAGCAGCTCGGCTGGGTTCAAGTGAGTTCGTTGATGGTACTTCTTGGAATTACTTATTCTTGGTGGTGTACTTTGATTAACTCTTTGAAAAAACGGTGTTCAGATGTTATGAGGCAGGAACTGACAGTCATTCTGCAATAGCGTGGGAGTTTATAGTTTACTCAGCAAAAGCTTGCATGCTGGTATATTTTAGAAATATTGGTCACCTCACTACTTGAGAACTCTTTTTTTTTTTGAGTCTCTTAGTTCTTTAGAACAGAAATTAATTGCATAGTTTCAGAGTTCAAATTTCACTTACTATTTTGTCGTATTCATAGAACCACCATTTGAGCAAGGTCTCTACTGTGTAGCTGAGAAGAGTTATGAACTCACATGAACCATCTGTCCCTGATCCA
>VZUA01001401.1:0-45723 GCA_013401035.1 Horornis vulcanius | reverse complement strand
TTTATGGAGGGATGTCTCCTGCCCTGACTCGCTCTGCAGGTGTGCTGTGCAGTCGGTTAGAGAAACCGCGAGTTGAAGGGTTCTCTGAGGTGAAACAGTTAACAAATAGCTTTTCAGTTTGGTTTTTTTTTTTTTTTATTTTTAACTCCCTCCCCACCCATGGGTCCCTCCCCCAGTGTACTGGCAAAGATGAAATGGCTCAAAGAGAGATCGTTGTTGCAGAATAGGTGAAGCACCCAAGAGTATCCAGAGGACCTTTGGAAAATGAGTTGCTTTCCCTGCGTCTTTTTTCTGCTCCTTTCTTCTTTGGGGACAGGGGTAAAACTTCTTTTTCTGTGGCTGCTGGGTTTTTCAGGGAAGTGGGGATGTCACATGATTTCTTTTTTTGCTTACCTCCATTTTTTTTTTCTTCCATTTTAAAGACTGGCCACTGATGAAAAGATGCCTATAGCACTGTATTTGAAGCTGGTAGAGGCAGGGGGCCCTTCTGGCACCTGCAAGGAGAACCCCCAGACCAGGTCGTGCTGCTCTGGTACCCATTCCTGGTGTACCCATGGCCAGGCATCTTCTCTCAGGCACTTGGTGTGTGTCCTTTTTGCCCTAATTTTAGGTTATCACAGGGAGTGATCTCAACCATATGGCTGCATCTGAGCATGAGAGGAAATTTCAACATTTCTCTATTTTATTTTCCTAGCCAGTGTTCAATTGCTTATGGAAAATTCTGGTTAAAAGGGTAAAATTTCTTTACTGGGTGTTTAATCTCAAAACCACAGCTCCCTGTACCCAGGACACAATAGTGGTAATGCCGTGCTTACAGCCTTTTTCCAGCACAGTGGAGGTGTGGGTAGGTGTGCGTGCGGGGGAGAAAGGGAAAGGGCATGAATACGACGGAGGGGTTCTCTTTTGCTCCTTGGGCTGCTTTTCTGGTTTGTTTTTTAAATTAAAAAATGAGAAAGTAATTTTGTCTTGCTTGCAGGGGAGGTTAATCATTGCAGAGAGACCCGATGCTGATACTCCACATACGTATTTTCACACATGCATTGCTGGCTGCGTGCGTACTTTGCGGCTGGCACAGCATAGCTGGAAAGTATGTGGGAGCATGTCTGCTTCCTCTGAGGCTGCTACAGGTGGTCGGGAGGGTGGGGAGGAGGAGATGCTGGAGGCAGGCAAGGTATGACACCCATTTCCTTTGGCGTGTGTTGTGCACTCCAAGCCACTGCCTTGCTGGCAGCCAAGCGGCTGCACATCGCGCCCGGGGTACTTCGTCTTTGCACTTACTGGAGG
Source organism: Horornis vulcanius (assembly GCA_013401035.1). Classification (NCBI taxonomy): domain Eukaryota; kingdom Metazoa; phylum Chordata; class Aves; order Passeriformes; family Scotocercidae; genus Horornis; species Horornis vulcanius. The sequence goes on along the minus strand of VZUA01001401.1, from coordinate 44,439 downwards.
TTTATGACTAAGGTTGTGGTTTAATATGCCCTTTTTAGGTATGCAAAGGGTTTAAAATTATCTAGTGTTGCATTTCTTCTTTTTTCTTTTTTTTTCCCCTCCATGGCATTTTCTGCCTTTAAAAGTTTCCATAATTTTTAGAGGGCAAGAAGCCTAAGTTCATTTTTAAAACAGAAATGAAAGTTTTCCCTGATTACTCATCAGCTAAAAGTATGCATTTTTGCCTTTCAAGGTTTGCTTTATGAGACTAAATAATTTCATGGATTGTAAGTTTTAAATACCTAATACAAACTGTTGGAGAGCCTTAAAACAAAATAATAAGAAAGCTTAAATACCTGGCGTTTGTGAGGAAATAGTCTCTCTGTAGATGAGATGCCTTTCTTCTGCAGATGTACCCCATGAAGCTTGGTGTTATCATTTGCAAGTATGGATTTGTTTCCCTGTGATTCTGAAGTCTTTACTTGAGGGCTTGTAATTTTCCTGAACTCTTCAGGTGCCTCTTAATGCCTTGAGTATTTGTTGAATGTACTGCATGTGGCTTGTATTCCCTTACATTTCAGATGAAATGCTGTAGCCCAGCAAGCTACACTGGATAAAATTGCATGTGCTAGGTTAGGCTGGAGGTGGAAATGGAAGGGAGCAGACCTACACATGTGCACCTTGCTTGATGTAACACTTCTTTATTAGCAGGTTGTGCTGCTTTCTTGCCTGTGATTCCATTTTTCTCTTTTTTTTTTCCGTTATGTCCTGAACTGCCATGGAGCAGGATATAGTTTACGTACCTCTTTTTTTAAATGAAGAAAAGTGTGTTTTTCCCATAAAGGTACCTGAAATATCTGACATCATCTCCATTGACAGGAACTCCAGATGCTCTGCTCTGGAGGAGCAAGTTGAACTGTCACTTGTAGCTAATTAGATATCAGAAGTGCAGAGCAGTATTTCTGATGTTTGAGCCACCTCCTATCTCCGTGTCAACTGAGATGGCTGCTGAAGGACCCAACAGTAGTTCTCCTCTGTGTGTTTGATGCTTTAGAAAATGTTGATATGCAACCATTGTGGAAGCCTTAAGGCTTGATAAATGTTTTGAAGGGGAGTAAGCGCAGGGAAATCTAATGTTCCATAAAGATGTAGCAAGATCTTTGAATCATTAGTGAGGTGAGACAGAATTAAGCTGATTTAGTTTGGCAAAAGGTGCTGAAAGTCTCATGGCAGTTTGGCTTTAGCTTATCTCCTGCAGAAAGAATGCTGATTTGGTGTCTTTTGTGTATTATTTGCTTTGGACTTCAGGTTGCTCTTCGTTGTAACCCTGCAATCCACTTAACCAAAATCCATGTATAGACCAGGTGTCCCAAATGTCCCTCCCTGAGCACTGCAGGAGCTCCAGGAGCAGCTCAAGTAGATGGTTCCAGTCCTGCACCAAAGGATTTGCTGCTGAGTGGTACCTGCTGATGGTCCTCTGAGCTCAGCAACACCTGTGGAATTAACCCAACTCAGCACTGCAGGGTGATGGATGGGTCCCTGCACCAATGGACCACTCACACATCTTGGGTAATAAAGTCAGTGGGAATGGCCCCTGAATGGCTCGTAAGGGAAAGACCATGTTTTAGGGGCTGGGTGCAAAAAGGAACAAGATCTCCCTTCAAGGGAGGTTGAGTTGAAATAATCGTAAATGTTATGTGCAGCTGCCCGGCTGGAATCGTTGGATTAGGAAATGAGGGAGAAAAAGGTTCAAAGCCAAGAAGCATCTGAGAAAAAAATCAGGAATTATATCAAGAGTAAAAATGAGAAGACAATCGAAGTCCAGTACTCTATCACACTGGAAAGAGAAACACACAATTAAAACTCCTGTGTCAAAGTAGATAATGTAGGAACTAAAACCACATACCTGTTCTAATTAGCTGCTTCCTCCTAAGTATCCTCACTTCAAAATTAGCCCCAAGAAGAGCAGCTTGCTTACAGGAAACCATGTTTTTGACTAGAAGGTATGGTAAAAAGACAGGGTGGGGCATAAATGTGCTTTATGGTATAAAAGTCAAAGTCAAGGGTATGCTGCAGAGCACTGTGAGTGAATCCACGGTACTTTTCTTTTTCAAAATGAGTTCAGAAGGTATTGTGCTCTCCAGAATATCACACCAAAGCTTGAGCAGCTGAAAAAGGCACTTAGCAGTTGCAGGGAGCTTTAAAACATTTGACTCCCTGAAATAACACAAGCATTATTTCAGCACATAGAACTGACCAGAGGCACAGCAAATACAGTTCTGATTTATTTTATTTTTTTAGCAGTCCTCCTGGTAGATGTAAATGAAGCAGATTGAGATCTCACCGTGGTTGCAAGCTGTGGTAGAAAAATTAGCACCGCACTTTCCAATGGAAGCAGAACAAAAATGTAAAGTCTGCCAATTAAATTGGAAACAGCTCTTAATTTTCCCTCTCCTCCTCCTCCCCCAAAGGATGAATGGCTGGATGGAACTTTGTGTAATGACTCATAATTTTATATGGATTAGTGTGAATATGTAGGTGAGGAGATGCTGGTATCTGAGAAACTATAGTGACTGGAAGAAGTGTCCTGGAACATGGAAAAAATGAACATTTGATCTGTTTCTCGTGCTAAGTTAATGGAAACATAAATGCAGAATATCTTCCTCCCTTTACTCCCTCTTCTCCCAGATGTGCTCACCAGATACAAAGGAGGTTTATAGTGAACAGAGAACATGCCTGTTATGACAACTGAATTAGTCACTTAAATAGGGGGTATTTCCCTTGCCCCATCTGAAATACACATGGACAAGGCACTAGGAGACAGAATTGTGGCACTGCAGACATCAGCAATGAGCATGCTAAGTTCTGTGGTGCCCTTTGTGGTTATTGTTCTGATAGGTTTCCAGCGATGAAAGAAAAGCCCTTCCACCTTTTTGCACTGTGCTTCTTTGGTCAGAGGACACTGGTCCATGCCTTACGCAGCAGCTGGAGGAAAGAGCATCACACACATTGCTCTTCTGCTGACACTGTGGCAGAAGACCTTGTGTTAGACTGTGTTGCTGCCATTCTTGCTGCTGTAAAACAATAGATAGGGCAGCTGTATTCCTGTTTGGCTAAGCCAAAATCTCATAGCTCTGCAGCCATGTATAGCTGGCAACTTGAGCTCAAAGGATGGATTCATGTGGGGCTTCTCCAGAGGGCTGCCAAGTTTTTATCTTAAGGCTCCTGGGTTACCTTCTTCACTCTGCAGCCATTTACCATACATCCACTGGTATCAGAATCGCTGTTAAAGGCAGGCCTGGGCAAGTGATTGTCTCCCTGTGCTTGGCATGGGTGAGGCCACACCTTGAATACTTTAGTTCAGTTTTGGGACCCTCACGACAAGGACTTGTTTGAGGTGCCGAAGTGTGCCCACAGAACAGCAATAGAGCTGATCTGAACGTCTTAGGAGGAGCAGCTGAGGTGGTTCAGCCTGGAGGCTCAGGAAGGACCTTATTGCTATCTGCACCTACTTGAAAGGAGATTGTAGACAGGTGGGGATCAATCTCTCCTCCCAAGTAAAAAGCAGTAGGGCAAGAGGAAATGGCCTCAAATTGCATCAGAGAATGTAGATTGGATATTAGGAAAAATTTCTTCATGGAAAGGGCCATCAAGCATTGGAACAGGCTGCCCAGGGCAGTGGTGGGCTCTGCGTCTTGAGATATTTAAAAGACATGTATATATGGCATTTGGGGAGATGATTATTTACTGTTGGACTTGTCAGTGCTGGATTAATGTTCAGACTTGATGATCTTAGAGGTCTTTACCAGCCTAAGCAATTCTGTGATTCTAGTAAAACCCCTGTCCATGAAATGTTCAGGTTAGAGAAAAATAAAAAGACCACTTTCTTCAAAGATGTTTCAAACTCAGTTGTTCAGCTGTGTTTCTCATAAGTGGTAAAAGTAAGGGTAATTATATTGCAGTAGAGAAGATCAAGGAGGTCAAGGAGTCAGAGGAGGATGGATGTGTTGAGCTGGAGTTGCTGCAGGTAGATGCAGTAGGGTCTCCACTCTCCAGTTTTGTTTACTCTTCTCAGTCTGCAGCAATGTCATTTGGTCCTCAGCAAAAATGACCTTCCGCATGGAGTCTCCATTAATGGCAAAAGTGAAAGAGAAAACTGTCCTTACACCCTTATATGACAGTCATTCCTAAAATTGGACCATGTGTAATAAACTGTCCTTGTTGAGCAGTTTTCCAAAAGTCTGATGTAATTGGGTCCTCATTTTTAGATGGTTCACCATAGCTTGCTTTAGCATTTAGTTGTAGAGGCCTTGTTTTCACATCTCAAACTTGCAGACGTATTGTGCTAGTGTAGCACTGTTACTTGGTAAGAAGATTGGGAATCCTGAGGTCAGTTCTGAGCTCCTGCTCTCTGCTTTCCTCTGGCACTGTATTGCTTCTCTTCTCTGGGAGGACCCTGGCTGTGGAGTCTCCTCAGTTCTCTGCAGGAGAAAACTTCAGTTTTCCTTTCAAGCAAGATGCCATGCAAGACTTATTCTCGGGGTGCCACTATACCCTGGAAACATCTTCTGGAGAAGGGGAAATGCTTTTACATTAAAAACACACGAACATCACCACCGGAGAGAAGCAGCTGCTTCTCATATAAGTGTGGGGGGGAATCCCACAGTGTCTTCAGAGAAGTAGACTTATTTGGTCATGTGCAGTATCTCAGACCTCCCACCATCACATGTCAAGGAGGTCTGACTTCCATTTTAAAACTAGTACCTGGCATGGGATAGAGTTATACTGAAATCTTATTGCCTAGAAACCCAAACATGGACACATCCAGAATTCATGTCATTTGGTGTAATTTCTTGAAAAGAGTTTAAAACTCCCAGTGTTTATTTTGGATCCCCCAATGCAAGGCTCAGGAGGGCATTTTATGATTAATGAGCTTTCCTGCATATGTTTTTTGTGCCTCTTGGCATTTAGTAGTCTCAGTGACCTAGCTTTTTACTTCATTTCTTTCTTGTTGGCATTCTCATCAGTAGTCTCTCCTGAGATGCAAGAATCTACCCTCAACCAGCCCGTCTCTCCTTGGCTGTGAGGATGCACTCCACCACTCATATAGCTTTTCTGTCCCACTCCCACCATCACTCATTTTGTTCTCTGCTTTGGTACAAAACAGTTCCTGTAACACATAAAGCCATCATTGAAAACAGGATCTGCTTTAGATGGGGAGTAGCATTGTACTTGGAGTTTTTGGCCTAACCGAGAAGAGGTTAATTTGGGTACTAGGAGTCTGGCTACAATACTTACTGCTCAGGGGGAGTCAGGTTTCCTCCCAGGCTGGCCCCCATGCACAGCAGGCTTGTGGTCGCAGTCACTGCAGCTGCTGTGATGGCCGTGTAGATCTGTCCCACACTGAAACACTGACCGCAAGAAGAAGCACCCTTCACCTACCTTTCTCTGTCCTCAAAAAAGGAGCAACACCAGGTAAAAGCACATGGTTCCTGTTACTCACATGAGAAGCAAGTTTTTCTTCTGTGGATCTGCGTGAATTTTATCGATAGGGAGGGGTTTGGCTTAGGCATCCTTCATCTAAGACAGTGTGAGGAACTTCTGACACTGAAGATAAGCAATTTATCCTTTCAGATGGGAACTTTCTCAACTGGTGGCAGGCTGTATATGGCACATCAATCACTCTGCATCCCCTGGGGTTTGTCTCTGCAGCTGCAGACCATGTGCCTGTGTATGTTGCATTCACCAAGGAGGTGGGGGTAGTATCTAACCAGCTGTAAATCAGTGAATCACTGTAGGGGAGATGATTTCCCTTGGGCAGAGGAATGTTCTGCTGGAGCAGAGGCTGAGTTTGGCAGGCCCTCCAGTGGTTCAGAGAACCCATGTCACTACTCTGTGGTGGCTCACCTGGGCTGAAGAAGGGACTCCTGGTTGTCAGGTCCCACTGAATAAGTCTTGAGTGCTTTACAGTCACTGTGAAACCCTCCATGTCATTTCCTCCAATACTTTGACCAGGGTATGGAGGGGATGGGCAGGAAATGTGGGGACAGGGGACTAGAGCATGCCAGTGTCTCTGTAGAGCAAGAACAGGGAGATGGAAGACTACTGAAAAATAAGGGTGTACTGCAGGTCAGGCAATAGGTCTTCAGAGACTGGAGCATGAGAAGAGCATGCTTTTGCTTCTCTATCAGTAGGACTTAGACCTCCTTTCCTGCCTCTCTCCTACTAGGAGAGTAAATAAAAAAGAAGTCATCTAATCAACCTGTCAGAAGCCCTGCTTGTTGCTTCTGCCCAGCTGAAGAGGCAACCGTAAGTTTTCTTTTTTTTCTTGGCTGTTGATGCATGAGGGAGTTCAGTTTGTTTTGCTCATATACAGCTAGTCTGCCTACGTAGTAAATATTTTTTGTCTTTCTCCAAACCCTGGATACAACACACCTGTTTTTTACAATCATAGATATGTGTTGATTTAACTAATTGTCTTTAATGGAGGAAGTCAGCAAGTAGATGGAGGATTTTAATTTCTTTGAAGCCATTCAGGAAAAGCAGCTGGATTTCTATTCTGCATACATCATTATTCCATCGCATGCTTGACTAGTTTGGGGAGTGCTGTGATGAGCACCTTACATGATGCTCATGATGATCAGCCCAGCCTGCATGAGTGGCTGGGATGATCATCATAGAGGCTGCAGAAGAAAAGTGTGCCTGAATGTCTGGGGCAGAGAAAGTGACTCAGCTTCATTTTTTATGGAGGAGGTCTTAGAGGTTTGGATGAACTTTTTCTCCATCCGGGTGAGTAACCCAAAGTAGTGAGGCTTTCCAGGATAGAGGCTGTTGGAAAAAGTTGCAGGCTGACAGCCTAGTGCTTTGGGGCAAAGGCATCCTCCTCAGAGCTTGGTGTGGGGAACAGAAGAGACAGGACAGGGTAGTTTTTGCTGACATTGACTAGTGTTAGTCTTTTTGCACCTTGCTCTGAAGCTCCTGTAGCTTTACCTCCTGAAGCTGATGGGCTGGATCACGAGTGTGATCTGAGAATGCATTTTCTTGTGTACAGTATAAACTATTATATTGACAGTATTTCCTCTGAATGAAGCATTTGGGAGTCTTGTAAAAAAATGTAAACAAAAAGTACTACTCTGTGGGGAACACTTAGCTTCTGCAGAAATGAAAATGAGCAAAACTAAATGCAGTGTATTATGTCCAGTAGATCACTATCCCGTATCCGGTGAAATAGATAAAGGGATGGGAGACACTGCATTGACCTGTGCTGATTTAGAGTCTCATCTCCTCCAAATGGAGTAGAAGAGCTACAGTGAACATTAATACAAAGGCAGCCATTCCCTGTATGGGACAGGAAAGACCATGCTTACAAGGTGTGATCCAAATAATGAAACAGTTTTCACTGTGGGTTTTTGGTGATTATTTGCTTTGTCTGGGAAGGGTGTTGTTTGAAAATCGGAGCTCATAAATATGTAGTGAGGCCTTGGTGCTCCTGGCACTATTGTATTGCTCTGAAAAATGTATGGCAAAGCTGTTCCTAGATGTTTCCTCTTGGATGCTGAATATGAGGAGTATCACAGGGGGAGAACGGTAGGTCAGATGTAGCCTTGTTAGTGAAAAGTGGAAGATAATGTTGATTTAAAGAAATCACCCCTTGGGTGTAAATGCTTTCAGTAGGTCAAGCAAATGGCAGAGACTCTGGAACAGGTCACGGCATGGAAGTAAAGTGTGAATGTGGCCATTAGCAATTGAGTCCAGCAAGGAAGGTATCCTGTTTTGTACCCATGGATTGTGCTTTTCATTTCTTACAAAACCCCACACGTACCACTTTTAAAGTGTTGAACCTTTGTGTAGTAACATACTATTTTTCTTGGGAAAAGTATCCATAAAGGCATTGTTTTAGTGGCCACAAATCCTTGCTTGGGCTACAAGCATGTCTTGGATGAGACGTGTTTGTGCGTGGAGTTTTATATGGCAATTGTCCTCTTTGCTTTTGTGGGTAAATTTTTTAGCACTAAAATATTGAGCTGCAACACTGTGCTTCATTGTTAGACTCCCTGACCTTTGCCTCTAGTTGGAAAGGGGTCAGGAAATCTTTGTTTCCTAAAAGCTGCCTGAAGTCGCAGAAGAAAGCGGTATCCCTTCTGCTAGCAACATATGAAATGACCTCTTGGTGCAAATAGAAATAACTGCAGGCACATGAAAGCCATGCAGAGGCTCAGCTGTGGGAAGTCAGTGATGATAGGAAGCAAATTAACGACTGGGAATTGGATGGTAATGTTGGTATGTAAGCTCCTAGGTTGCAATAGTTCTGCTTATCAGGATCTGCAACCCATGTCTTCCCAGAGCGAGGGCAAGCCATGGAGCAGTTCTGTCCTCAACTGCTTCAGCAGAAAGACCCCAGTTCTGAGCAAAAGAGAGGTGATCTTACAGGGAAGGGAAATCAAAATTGTTGCCTTTTCCCAACTCTTGGATTGTGTAAGAGAACAAAAAGCAATCCAGAATGGTGAAGACAAAACATCTCAGCCTCTCTTGCCAGTTGGAGAATTGCTAATAATGTTTATAGTCCTGGAACAAAAGACAAGAAAACAAGTTACTTAAGAAAAGAATCTGTCACTCTGACAAAAATAGAGCTTTCAGCTAGTTTTTTGTCTGAGCCTGTGTTTCTCCAGCCAATCAATCCTGTTACTGAATAAAACTCTGGAAATAAACTTAACAAGATTAATGTCTGTAACTATTTGTAAAACCTATGTGTTACACAGTCTCCTTAAATGAGATTATGTCATGTTTATAATACTTACTCATATTTTGTCCCTAGTCTGGTCTAAAATTGAATAGTTTTCATTAATTTTTCTTGCTTGTTTAATTTCGTGCTTAAACCAATAAGTTACAAATCTGCATGACTGCCCACTTATTGTTACATTTGGAATAATTGCACTGAGTCACTGTGCATGGACTCGGATTGCCAAAGGGTGTTAATACTTGATACTTAAGCAAGCATGTTTATCTGAGAGCTGGCTCATCAGTCTGTGGAATGCAATGTTTACTACATGAAGTTCAGCCTAGAATTATTGCAGTTAGGAGATGCAGCCTGTGCTCATTAATAATGCCTAGAATAAGTGTTGGTATTTTCAGGGATGTTAGGGAAATTACCTGTTAAGTGTGGGAAAATAAATGCAGAGAAAATAAGTGTTAGGCTTTGAGAAAAGGGGGGTTGTATGCATTTAATATAGTCTTCCTAAAAGGTTCTTTTTCTTGCCTGTGTTTTTTATTTATCCATGTAGGTATCTGGTTTTTGTCTCTGCTCTGTCTTGAATGTCTTGTTTACCGAGAGGAGAATTTGGAATTATGCAAGCTAATAATCAATTCCCTTCATAAATTAAAAGATTAGGGTTTTTTTCATGTCTAAGTTTATATCCAAGCCTTAGTCCAAACGTTTAGTTCAAAAACTGATGCAGACTCTTTTTCCCCTAGTGAAATTTTCCTCTGTGGCAGAATAAAACCCAGGGAAACCGGTATTTGAAATGCCATTTCACCTTCATTTATTTGCTAATGTGTTTTCAGATAATTGAAATCCTGAGAAATTTAGTGGCAGCATCACCTGCTGGAGTGTGCTTTACAAAAGAAAAACAAATAATGAAGGGGGTTTAGGGTTTATTTGCACCTTCTGCTGAGAGGCTGTTCTCCAGTACTGAAGGAAGCAAGTGATATTCTGCCAACTCTTGGCAGGCAGGTAAGAGCAGGGAACCCTTCCCTGAGCAGATTCCCTGCACCAGCAGGTAAGCAGCTGCTTGGCTGCTCTGTGGAGTGTGGGCTGGGTAAAGCCTGCAGAGCTTCTCTTCCTTGAACCGGGTGGATGATTGCATGTAGGACTTTGTCAGAACTGATGTTTTGGTTTTAGCAGAAAAGCGCTATTTTTTTACTCTGCAGCGAGTCCATAGTTTTTGCTTTTGGGATTACCAGTGAAGTGTCAGGAGCATGCTAAATGTCATTTTTCATGGGAGAAGCATCTCTTCATTTCCGCAGACCAAGATGAAGCAAACTTTGGATTGGAAATCAGATAAGTTTGTCAGTCAGAATAACTGTATTGTGGAGCTCCAGGTGAGGAGTCAGATGGCACTTAGTTTTTTGTCAAAATAGAGGAAGGATTTATATGATGTACCACTCTTTGACATTAGTAGTATTTAATGCCATTTAGGACAGTAGCTCCTGACCAAGGTGGTTTTGTTAGCTGATTTCCTGTTACTGCAATTACTTGGAATATCCAAAGAAGTCACTGTTATTCAGAGACCACTTCTGTCAGCCTAAAACTCTGTGTTTCAGGTGGCACTATTATATCTGCGTATAATAATTATAAATAATGATTCTTGTAATTTTTAGCATGTGCATTACAGTAAGACTATACAGGGAAAGGACTGGAGACATCATAGTTAAAACTATTCTTTTATTTATATACTGTCCTCTGATCTCTTGTTGATCTTTTGCTAACTGTACAAAGAATGCTTTAGTAAACAATATTGATTTGATAGAGAATGCAGAGGAATATGTATTATGTGTACAACAGAAGTTTACATTTTTTTCCCAACCGCATTGTACTTTTTTTTAGATTTTAAGTACTTTGCATTATTCTTAACAGCAATAACACATGGCGCATACTGAGATATTATGCACATATCACTTGTTCTTGGGAACCAGTATAACATACGTGGGTGTCAACTGCGTATCACTGTGGTTTTTAACCAATTTATGATAGTTTTGTTCTGATGCAAAGCTGAAGTATGCTGGAACCAGGATTGCCGCCCACTTTAAATGTTGTTGATAGTGGATAGCATTTATTTCAGTGACTTTAAAATCTTAACATTATGAAGTGGTTCTAAGAGGCTCTTGTCTTTTTAAAGCAACTTTTATATTCCATCTGGGTAATTTCTATCAGCGTTGGTACTGGAGATCAGTCTGTAGCATGTAATGCGGGTGTGGAGTTCCACCACATTAATTAATTTGACTGAGCTTTCAAACCTCCTAGAAAAGTAGAGTCATCCCCTTTAACTCTGCAGGCAGGGTACAACTGGCTGAACAGTAGTGTTCTCTCAAAGCTCTTGTTGATCATAGAATCCTCATTGATCCTCTGGATGGAGTCCAGGAAGCCCATCACTTCGAGGAACACATGTGTCAGACCGTATGACCTTACATAATAATCACGCACGTGAGAAACCCAAAGTGTGGGTAATCTGTGGGATGTCCACTGTGATGCTGGCAACGTCTTGTGCTGGAGAGGTTTGCAGCTGTGTACCTTGTGGTTTCTTCAGCTTTCATTTGTCCTCCTGCCTTTCTTGTATAGCAGTTAGACTGGGAGAATGGGAAATAAAGCTTGTGCTGTCCACGCAAATGTTTCTGGAGGAAGCTCATGGATTGTTCCTGTTGCCTCCAGTCAATTCTTTGGCTGAAATTAGCTTGAAGATTAGAAGAGAGGATACAGCCACAAACGTGCACACACAAGCTTACAGAACAATGAACATACCCAGAGAAATTGCCCAGAGTAAATTTTTTGTGTGTCACGTAAACAAACAGATCATAAACATTCAGCGCCTGCTTGTTAGGTTTGTTTGTTAGGTTACCCTGTGTTGCCTAAGAGCTTAAGTTAAAACGCTTACCAGTGGTGTGCTTGATCTGCAGGGATCTACTGATAGAAACAGGCTGAACCTCTTCACCCCTTCTTCTGTTTCTATATGTGTAAAATGGAGACTGCCTGCCTTCCCTGGGCTTAGCAAGGATTATTTACTCCTTACAGCCGGCTTTGGAGAGGAGAAGCGCTAAGCAGAGTGATGTGACGTATGACTGCTCTGATGGAGATGGGGACAGAAAGGCACCAGGGTGCTCCTGGAGAGGGAGGAGCATCAGCCGGTGAGGACAAGGTCAGGAGAGTCCCTGCGTGGGCACATGCAGATGAAGGGGAGGCCACTAGTGGCCACAGGGACACTGGAGCTGCTTGGGGCTGGCTGGCCGTGCTGTGACATCTGCAGCCTGCTCTTTAAAGCAAGCAGAGCGAGACAGGCAGAGGCAAAATACCCACAGTGTTTGGGTATTTACGAGCACAAACCTGTTGGATTTAATCAGCTTATGCAAAATGAACTGTATCTGGGACCTGCATGTGCTGGGCTTGTTGGGTGAGCTCAGGTTCTGGCATGGGTGTGTGCAGGTCCGTGCACCTTCCCAAGAGCTGAGGGTTGCTGCCTTCAGGCTCCATCACCCTGCCCCAAGCCTCCCACCGGAAGCATACCAGGAAAGCATCATTACTTGTCATGATCCAGCACAAATTTAGTTTTTACCTGGAAAGCCATGCTTGGGTTCTGCTTGACTAAGTCAAAACCTGGTTCATGACAAGTTCACCTTATGTAGCAGAATTAGGAAGCAAGTGTTCACCTAGCTCTTCCACTCAGCTGAGCGTGTTTCTTTCTTCATGAGCTCTGCACCATTCCTGTTAGTCCTTGTTGTCTCTGTGTTCACATAATCCATTAGGTTGGAAAAGACCTCTGAGACTGAGTCCAGCTGGTGATCAAACACCACCAAGTCAACCCAGCCATGGTACTAAATGCCACGTCCAAGTCTTTCCTTAAATACCTTCAGGGATGGTGACTTCACCATGTCCCTGGGCAGCCCATTCCAATATCTAATTATTCTTTCTGTGAAGAATTTCTTCATAATGTCTAGCCCAGACCTCCCACAGCACAGCTTAACTGTGTCCTCTCATCCTGTTGCCGGTTGCCTGGGAGAAGAGACTGACCCCCACCCAGCTGCAATCTCCATTTGGGCATTGTAGATAGTGATAAGGTCACCCCTCAGCCTCCTTTCCTCCAAGCTAAACAATTCGAGCTCTCTCAGCCACTCCTCATAGGACTTGCTCTCCAGACTGTTCACCAGCTTTGTTGCCCTTCTCTGGACCTGCTTCTGCTCCTCAATGTCTGTTTTGTCCTGAGGGGCCCAGAAATGGATATAACATTCAAGGTGTGTCCTCACCAGTGCCAAGCACAGAGGAACTCTATTGTGGGGATCAGCCCCATGCCACTTGCTCTCCCCATCAGTAGCTTCCCCATCATCTGCTTCAGGATCCTGGTGGCTTTTGCTCCTCTGCCATGACTGGTTCTCCTTCCTGCCCATTCCCTTCAGCATCTTTGGGGATTTAACTCACAGGTAGCTGGGCTGGAGAACCCCAACAGAAACTGGGATGCGATGAGCTCCTGTACTGTGCAGAACAAAGGGATGCCCAAGTACATCCCTGCCTTCCAGACGTCTTCAGATCTGTGTGTTAAAAATCAGCTGGCTTCTCACGTTATCTCAACTTTGTGTTGTTTTTTGTTTTTTGTTTTTTTGTTTTTTTTTTAATGCTCCTCATCCTTCCCAAGTAGTAATATTAGAAGAAAATTTTATAAATCCAGGGAGAACACACTACTCCTTGTACAAATTAATGGTCTGTAATAACTACTGTGTAGGAATTGATTTTCTGCAGTTAACAACTTCATGGTTGTGATATGATAAGGTAATAGAATTCTGCATTTTGTGTGTAACCCCTGCAGTATTTCAGGGTTGTGATAGAAACAGCCTTTATCATGCAAGAATAACAATCGGATTCCAACATTCTTAGGTTTCAACATCAAACACAAGAGCAACAAAACAAAAAATCTGAAATTCATTATCCATTTTCATCTGAGTTTCCCAGGCCCCACACTGTAAGTGTGGTGGTACTTCAAAGACCATGACAGTTCAGTTTAAAAAGAAAATTAAATAATGTCATCCTCTTGAAATATTAGCATAGGAGAAAAACAAAGGAAAAGCTTCTCTTGGCATCTGCATTGGTGATGGGTGGATAATTCCTTTGTCATTTTGAAGTTCTACCTAAACTTGCGACAGAAAACCTGGCACTTCATTATCATTAGGCTTCTTGCTGTCTCTTTTTGAAGCAGTTGGCAGGCTCCAGACTTTCCCCATGTAGCATGAACAGGGAACCTCCAGCTCTCAGATGCCCTGGGAGAATGCACAAGGAGTTGCATAAGAGCAGAGAGGAACTGTGAGGTGTGATTCTGTTAAAAATGGGCTCACTTTGGCCTGGGGGCTTGTTGCAGCAAGAAGCAGGGCTTGAAGTGTAGATGGTGTTTGTTCCTGATACAGAGAATGAGCACTGTGATTCTGGACAAGCAATAATGTCCTTGGAGTGCTTACTGTGTCCTCCTCTGCATCAGCTGAAAGAAAGGGTAGAGCGTGTAAAGAAATGCTGGTTTGTCTGGCTACACACGGGTCTCGTACTCATTGAAGTAAAAGTTGGTTTCTAGAACGTACATGAAATCCACTCATATTCCCGAGTCCCTCTTCTCTGCCTTGGATGAACTAAATTTGTAGACATGGAGATAGGTCTGAACTCTGGCTGGGCATTTGTATGCTTAAACTTGCTGGCAGCCTGAGAGGATGGTGCTGATCTGTGGAAGGAGGGAGACTGCATTGTCATGTCCTGTTTTGAGGTAAGCCACTGGAGAGCATGACCTCAGGAAGTGCCAGAAGAGACACCCGTGTTGATGCCTGCTCTGGTCAAGGCAGACCTGGAGGGTGAAGTTGGCTTCCCAGGACGGCAGGAGTGGGCATGGATCAGTTGCTGTGATTCTCCTGGTTGCCCAGGTTGTGGTTCTGGTTTTACCCAGGGCTGTTTCTTGTGAGGAATAGGACTCGCCAAAGCCGTAAGTACCCACTGGGCTGGCAGCAAGCTGATGTTGTTGATGCTTGAGTAGGGCTGTAGGGCTGTTGCCTCTTCTTCTGATGGTGAGGGTGGTGTGCCCCATCCCTCCCTGCTTATGTTATCAGCATTGCAGTTCTGCAGCCAGCTCTTCTCAGTGTGGCATTACAAGTCTCTGTTTTTATGGCCACATTTGAAATATCTTCTTGCTTATTATGCAAAGTATCTGCTTTTCATCACTACATCTTTTTGTGTGAATGCTGTGTTGAGTCGTCAGTATGTATTTAATACTTCTTGAATGTTACATGTTAATTGCTTCCAATTTTCTATTGCTTCATCTTTTGGCCACTTCAGCGTACATTATTGTTATAGCTGCCCTTTTGTGAAATGTGTGATGCCTGTTCCTATTTTTCTTGTCAGTTTCATTTAAATACTTGGCATTTTAAGTAAACCTTCTTGCGTTATATATTTGTTTTGAACAACAGATTCCCACTAAATCAAATACGGGAATTTATTTAGTTAATAGGGAGACTGTGTTGCATTACTGACTGTAAAACAGACTGTTGTAGCCTGCAGCATTAAACTGAGAATGGTGTGGTTTTTGAAAATAGAAGTTTGTGTGTTAATTCTTTTATATATCGAGATCTATATCTATCTGTATATATATATCTATATCAGGTTCTCAAAAATTTTTATTACCTCTCTTCATGCAGAATTTCACCACAGCAACTGACATGTGCTATTCCCCTAGATCTTAGCCTTTGTATAGGGAAAAGGGTACAGAATCTTCATGTTGTCTTCATGTTGTATGAAAAATTGCTCCTTCAAAAGGTTAATGAGGGAAACTGGTCCTTAGCAAGAAAAATGCGTGAAGGTAATGTGTCCCTGATTCTGAAATTTATGTGGCTCTTTCTTCGGTGGAAGAGGGAGTTGCTGGAGTCCTTCTGAAATTCTGCTGAGTGTCCTCATCCCGAGGACTCTTGGAGGATGTAGGGGAAAGAGGATGGTGCAAAGTTCAGAAGTTGCAGGGGACTGAGAAGGGAGTGACTGGCAAAGCAAGCTGCATAGATAGTCATGAGTTTTATCTCAGCCCTTTTGCAAAATCTTGAATTCCCCTTGGATCTGTTGGTGACAGTGATAGCTCTTCCAAGCATGTCCTTTCCCTCTGGGTGGTGAGGGATGGGAAACTTTTTCCTAGATGTGTGGGAGCTAGACCAGATGAAACGAAGAGTGACAGGAAGGGTCCCTGCTGCAATGTTAGTGTATTTTGTTTAATAAGACAGCTGTGCTAGGACTGAGAGGTGCTGATGCTTCCCCACAGTCCCACTTCTTTCCTGGCTGGCTGGCTGTGCAAATCCAGGTCCTGCTGTTTACTCCGTACAGAAAGAATTTGGCATAAAGGGGATGTGCACATAAAGACTTGTGTGAGGAAATGCAAGATCTGCCAAAGATAGCACAGAATTGTTTCTTAATGGGATTGTAGTACAGTATGTCATAATGGACCTTTAGAAAAGTATGAAAAGTATTTGCCTCAGTGTCTGAATACCCTCTCCAGAGCGGGGAGTGGTCTCCTGCCCCTGCACAGCTGCTCTGGGCCAGAGCCTCGGCTCTGCATCCTGCAGCTCATCCTTTCCACTCTTGAGATGTATTTAATAACAACGTCACTCACAGGCTGGGATTTGACATTGTCTTTTGTAAATTAGTGTTTTGAAAGGAAACCAGTGGACTTTGCTGGATGCCCATGAGTTGGTCCAGGTGCTTGTTTCTAATGCAGACAGTAGCTCATTCATGGGCATAACCCATAGAGGATGTAGTTGGTTGTACCTTTTTTTTTTTTAACTGAAAAAAGTATTTTTGTAAGTTATTTTAAAATGGCATTAAGTTTAAAAAAGAAATCAAGCAGGTGCCATGTTAAAACACATAGTGCATTTACAGTTTCACAGCATATCTCCGTTTTCTTCCCCTATATTATTGTTCCCCACAAAAGCAAGTGAATTCTAGACACCAAGCAAATGGCTGATCAAAATAACCTTTATGGTGCTGGATTATTATTCAGGTTTATGCTGCTTTGGGATGCCTGTTGGTTGCATGCTGACTGCGAAAGGGTTTGTCTTAATAGTTGCAAAACAAAGAAGTGTAGGGCCAAAAGAATGGGTTACTGTTGAGATGTTATAACTCAGAAATGAAAATAAATATGCTAAAAATGCTTTCCATTTCTTCATAAAATAAATGAAAACAATGTTAAACAAGTATCCAGTTATTTTTAGAAATTTCTAGAAAGCTTAGAATGCAAGGACATGAGCGTGACAGCTACCACCCCACTACAGGACCACATGGAAACATTTAATTAAGAGACCATTTTCTTTTCAGATTATAGGATATAATTTAAAACCAACTTCAGCTTGTTTTTAAAATCAGTTATTTTCATCCAGCAACCTTTAAACACTATCTATTTCTGCTTTGTCTGCCCTGCATGCACTGAGGCTGGGAGAAGGCCAGAGGGGCATGGAAGCTGTGGGTATGTGCCCTGTGCTGCTGTGGCACTATGCACCAGATGGTCCCACCCTGCAGCTCACTTGCTGCTTATTCCCTTCAGTTTCCCAAGTCTTACTAATTTTTTTCTTCTATAAATCATGAGTTTCCTTTCCTAGCAATTAATCATTTCACTTATTTTTTGGTTCTATATTTAATCCTTCCCATTCATCAACTCTCTCACGCGTTAATCTTCCAATATTGGAAGACATGCATGCATTTCTGTGCCAGTTCAGATCCCTGTCTGTATACCCCAGTTTCCTTTCTTTGTTTGGGTGACCAGGAACAAGATGCTTCAGAGGAAAGAGCAGTGCTCCTGCCCCACCTTGAATGGCAAATACAACATCCTGACAACCTGTGGTATCTTCACCCCTTAGTTATTGGGTCAAGACTGGAGAGACACGAGATGTTTGTGTTCTTTTCCAATGTCTTGCTGAGATAGGAAACTCATGTCCATTCTCTTTTTTTTAAATCCAGATGGACTCTTGGCCTGCCTGGTATAAAGAGAAATGAATTATTTTGGGGTAAATTGCATGTTGTATAAAGTATTTTTTTACAGACAGTGAATTTTTATTTGGGTGAAATTTATTTTCTTCTTGAGTTACAAGAAACACAATCTCCTGTTTTATCATCTTAGTTTATTTTCTAAAACAGGTGTTTTAAGCAGACCAAATGGAGCATGTTATCCAGAACCTTCCTTCCTCTCAGCAGCACTAGGGCAAAGCTTTTGCTGTCTCCTTTTTTTTTGGGGGTCACGCATTGCTAGAGTGCCCCTGTTCATAGCCCAGGTATGGGCTGGGCAAGCACTGGTCCTGTGCTCTCCTGCCACCACAGGAGGGCAACCCAAGCCATCCCTGGTGGGACTGAAACTGCTGCTTAAATTGGAGAGGTGTTTGTCAGATGACTTAAAGGCCACCACTGTATGGATGTATTTCCTGTATGGGTTTTTTGTTCTTGTTGTTTTGTTTGTTTTGGGTTTTTTTTGACAAAACAAGGCGGAGATATCAGTGACCTTCTTGAATGTAGATAGGACAAGAGGTAATGGCTTTAAACTGAAAGAGGGTGGGTTTAGATTAGATATTGGGAAGAAATTCTTCACTGTGAGTTTGGTGAGGCACTGGAACAGGTTGTCCAGAGAAGCTGTGGATAACCCATTCTTGGGAGTGTTCATGGCCAGGTTGGATAGGGCTTTGAGCAACGTGGTCTAGTGAAAAATGTCCATGGCAGAGGACTTGGAACTAGGTGGTCTTTAAGGTCTCTTCCAACCCAAACCATTCTATGATCTATAAATAAGAGGTCTTTTGTTCCAAGATTCACCTGCAGAACATGTGTAGACTGCTTTATTTTACTTATATCTATGAATTCTACAGAAAACTTTATACAAGTCGCATCATGTCTCTTAAGCCATTCTCCCAACCAGCCCCTGGCTTCAAAACACTTCATGAGAAGGATGAGGGGTATGCTGAGGTGTTGACACCTGCAGCATCAGTTGGAAAGACCTGAGGCTCTTGTGTACAGTGCAGTAGGGCTTCCTATGGAACAAACATAGCTCTGTAAAGCCTACGAGAGGGTGTGACAAGGGGGTTTATAGCTCTGGATTTGAGTGCATGCATGCAATGCCTTATTTTTGGCAACATGTGCTACCAGCATCTCTTACCATTCCATCCATGACTTACTCAGACATGTGAATAACTTCCCACTTCTCGACTGCAGGTTGATAATGGTGCCCTTTATGGACTTGTGTGAACTCCTTTAGAGTACATAGTGTTGCTTTGCCTTTAGTACGTGTACATAACTGCTCAGATAAAATAAATTCATAGTACCTCACCGCAGCTGTCAGTTAAAGGAAGTTGTGCATTTTTTCCTTGAGTTTTGAGATAATTTTTCTCCAGCCTTTCCTTCTTTGAAAGTCCTGGTAGCATGCTACTTTTTAGAGCTCTTTCTTTACAGACAAAAAATCACTTTCTGATTTTTTGTGTTCAGAATTATGCAAAGGAGTTGCTGAACATAAACATGCAACTGTAAATGGCATAGAAATGTACTCTACAAAGATTCCACCGTTAACCACACCAAAGAAAACAAAAATGCAAGGTTATTCAAATCGATGTCACATGCGGGAAGTGACATTTAAATTCTTACTCATTTAAAATTAAGCCATCTTACCATTTTCCTCTTCTGAAGTGTTGAAGATTTTCCATTAGTTAAAGAGTTGTCTTGCAGGCCTTCAAGAATAAGTTTTTCCATTATTTTTTTAGAGTCTTGAGCTGTAGGGCTTTTAAAATAATAGCATGCATGTGAGTGTGAGAACTGTGTACATTTAATTGGTTATTTGAGAAGCTGTGCTAGAAGACTGACCTCAGAAGCATTAGGAAATGGCAGTTCCACTGCTTATCTTTACAATTCATAAAAAGTATTGTTTAATTCTTGGAAGAAGAGGGTGTTTCAGTCTTGCTCAGTTTTAGTCTTTGTTCTGGTTTGCTTTGCTTTTTTTGGTGTTTTTCCTCGTCCACTTCAGTGCTGGAATATAGTATTGAAACAACTGTGGTTTATGGCTTTTACTCTGAAGTTTTTAATTTTTTCATTGTGTTGAGCCTTCTCTAAACAGATTTTCTTGAATCAAAACAATAAGCAAGGGCTGCGACGTGGAGCCAGTTTTGGCTGTGAAATCATCTGGGTCAAAATCCCTTGCATACATCCAGTCCCAGGGGCAGTGGGCTTGGGCTTGTCCAAGTGTTGAACTTCCCCACTGCTGCCAGCTGAGCTCCTGCCTGGATGGTGTCTTGAGCTGTTGGTCCCCTCCACCACTGAAGTTGTCTAAACAAGCATGTTCTCCTTACTTTTTGATGGAGTGTTGCTGGAGGAAGCATCTTCCTCTTTGTTGGAATTGCTGATCCTTCTGCTTGCTGGTTGCGCTGTGGCTTGAATGCAGCTGTTGATGCTCCTCTGAAGCATGAAAGGACAATGCATTTGTTTTGTTTCTCAGGTATCTGCCAGAAGTATTTGATATTGCTGAGGTATCGAGATGTTATCTCAATCACTTTCATTCTTGAGCATTTCTCTGTTGCTAAGATTGAAAAAACCATCAAATTTGAAGTATGATCTGTCTTTCAAATGAAATATAACATTTAATGTACTTTTAGCTGGTAAAATCATCAGAAGTGCTAACTGGCGTAATTTTGATAGTTACTGTTGAATCTTGTTTATTACACTGTGTGTGTTCTTTTTATTTACAACTTATCCACAACATTGAGGAAAAACATGTCTTCATTTCCTGTATATTATTCTGTCAGCCAGAAGTGTTTCCTATTGGAAGATGTTAAAATAAGGAAAATCAAGGAAAAAATAAATTAAAAGATACTCTGTTAAGAAAAAGGAAAAAAAAAAAAGCTAAATGAAAAGATACTTTTTTAAGAAAAAGAAAAAAAAACTAAAACCCTGTTAAATAATTAAGATGCTTTGGGCTCTGTCAGGATTGACAGTGTTCTTGCCATAATATACATATGCAAAAACTGTAAGAAGTTTAATATTTTATAGCAAGGATAACTCCAAACCCTAAATCTACTGGCTTGTTTCTATGGTAACAAATATTGAAATATGTCTAGCCAACACTGTAGGTTCCCCCTATTTAATTTCTGTCTATGGGTTCTAGGAATTCATTAAGGCTGTAGAATCCTTTTAAAATTGGTACATTCTGTTGTAAAATTCCCTAAGATTAATGTTGAACACAACTCTAAATTTTAACATAAACATTTCTTTGAAAGAGATTTCTTAGCAAGTGAGGGATTAGAGTTTTATTCTAAGACTCTATGTGCATTGATCTGGTATTTTTGTTCTTCGTTGGCAAGTTGAATTTTTTTTTCCTGTGCATGCCTACTGAAAAAAAAAATGGAGTTTCAGTCTATAGATTCTGATGAAAATATTGATGGCTGCTTAACTGGAACAGTCAGGCTGGAAGACAACAATGATAAGAAGTCAGCACCTGCACACTTTAGTTAAGTGGTCAGAACTTTGTGGCCAGAGCTGCTTTTAAGGGCTCCTGTCCTACTTTTAAGATTAAAATGATGATTTACAGGGAGCTTCAATGTTTATTGAATTAGTTGCACTTAACTTTTTGTGTATTACAGAGCATTTTCTAAGTGTCTGATTTAAGCCATTTTGTGTTTAACTTCTTCTGGTTGTTTTTCTTTTGAGGGCAGCCTGGCATTGTTGGGAAGTAATCTGAAGTGTTGGCTGTGAGATTCCATTTCCCCAGTGGTTACTGAAACCACAAGCACCTAGTCCCAGCTGTAAGAGGAAAATTTCGAAACCTTGAAGTGAACATCAGGTTGATGCAATATTTTGCATCTGGTTGACTAGCTAAAGTTAGATGCAGCTGAAAGCATAAAGACTTCCCCCCTCAGCCTGCGGGGACTCTGGTTTCTGCTGGCATGTAGTAAAGATAATGAGGCAGCAGAAAGAAAATTTCAGAAACTGAGATTTGTACTTAACAGCTGTGTTTCAGGAGCCCGTGGTTATGGATTAAATGCATATTTTCTCTAGGGCTTATAGCATCCAACCTTTTTTCCCTCCAAGAGGCTTATAGCAGGGGACTTGGAAATCAGACCCAATAACCTTAACTGATGCCTCGTAGGGCAAGAAGGTGCAGCTGGCAGTGACTGAAGTACTCAATAAAAGCAGAAGATGGTGTTCAGAAAAAGTACGATTCATTCATTCATATCCATCTGGAGCAATAAGGAAGAAGGTGGGCTATTTATTGGGCAAAGGAGTAACTCCATAGTCCTGTGTGAAAAGGAGCGATTTCAGCGTAAGCCTGAGGCAGTGATCTTCTCCTTGTGCTGGAGGAGCTGACAATTCTACTTCCACCTCAGGCAGAGCCAGGCTGAAAGAAGGAGCCAGTGTATGTGCACAAGGGAACATGAAAACAACAGATATTGATGCTATTCAACTCTTGTGAGAAAAACATCCTGTCATCTCACAAGCCCTAGGTAAATCTCCAAAACCTATTTTTATTACCATAAACGATATGTAGAAAACGAATTCAGGTGGTGTTCAATGAGGAAGTTGCTTTGGGTTGGATATGGGAGGCTTGAGAGACATTCCTGTGGGATCATTCAGGGTGCCCTGTTGGCAGGCACAGTCCCACTACCAGAGACTTCCACTGCTGGGACCGAAGCACCTTTGCTGTGGGCAGCTCCAGTGACCTGACCAGTGCCCTGCATGCCTCCCTACACACACCACACTCACACAGTCCAATGAGGTTTCCTTACCAGCTCAGCACCAGGTTTCCCCAGACATCTGGATCTTTAAAGCAGTTTAATCATTGTGCAGTAACACAGAAACAGGAGCCACACAGAAACGAAGGAAACCCAGGGCTTTCCTACACTTCCAGTCTGTGTGCGAGATAGTCTGGGGTCTTCCTGCAGATTCACTGGCTCCTGCTGTGTCTCCAAGTGTCCAGGCACCTGGCTGGCACCACTGGTCCCTGTGCCTTCTGTTGTGCAAGGGCTCCATGGCACCAGTTTATGGCCTCTTGCCTGGTGCTCCTGCTACCCAGGGCACAACCTGCAGCTTTCAGACTGAGCCACCTGCACTGAGTGTATTCCTGAACAATCCTAGCTGTCAACTTGCTTCATCCTGGTGTGTATTTATCTGTCCCTGGCCTGAGATACTCCTTTTTTCATCGTGTATGTCCTGTGGTGCTTTTTGAGCTAGTGTGGGCTGTGGAAATAGGAGCTGCAGAGTCACCAACAAAAAAATGTTATCAGTCTCCCTGTGTTGTCAGTGAGTTGTATCACTATCTGAAATGCTCTTGAGAGTGTGTGCTTCTGTGGTACCCAAAGTCCCTGGGGTTTCTCGTACTGGGAAGCATTGTGGCTGTTGTGGGAGTTCTGCCTTCAGGCACCCCTACACCATGCAGTGAAGAAGAGTGATGTCCACTCTCATCAGCATTTTGAACTCTCCAGGCTTTATCCCAAGTCCCTGGAAAGCCTTTTGATCTCTGCAATGGGCTTCACCCAAGGGTCCAATTTAAGTGATGGATGCATATTCCTGTTACTCTGAAATGATGCTTTTCTGCAGGGCTGATTGTTTTTTCTTCTTGCTCTTTTCTTCTTGTTTTAATGATGAATTTTCCCTTTTGTTGAAATAGAAAACAACCTCCAATCTTGTAACAACAAGGTGAAACTTGTCCTTGCAGGATGTGAAGTCTCCATATGTATTTGTAGAGTACCCAGTGCAGAGAAGGTTGTGGCTGAGGTGAAAGCCTTTTTTATTTGCTTTTTTTAATATCCAAACACAAATTCAGAAGAAAATGAAGGCAACTGACTCAAGACTTGCTAGAAACAATTTAAAAAAATTTGCTTTTATTTCTTGGTTTAAGTGTGGTGCATGGCAAAACCATGGATATGCTCCAGCTTTTTTGTGTATGTAACAAAATCTTTCCGTTTTGGGGCTTTTTCACATCATAATGACGGACTTGTCAAATTTATTTTCAGGAAAAGAGAGTAGTATTATGCATGTGCATGAGGGTTGTGAATACTCCCATTCCATTAAGTTTGTAATCTTCCACAAGCAGAACAAGCCAGCTCACTAAAGCGAGGCCAGTTGGTAGCTGTCAGGAAGCTTCCATGACACCAGCTCTTCCACCTTACTTTATAACATCTGGTGTATATCAGGGTTCTACTTACCCTTTCTGACTCTTGAAGTTGTGAAATGAAAAAGCAACTTATATTCTTCTCTGATCAACTTTCACGTTTTCATGTGGTCTCTGTGCAATCAGGTTCATCAAAATATGCATTGACTTGCTCCTACAGTCTGAAAAATGCTGTACTGATGTCCTGCATAGTACAATCCTGCAGAGACTGAGCATGAGTTGAGGGGGGGGAAGCACATGTGTGGTAAAATGCCAGCGGTTGTGTGGACTGCTCAGCACAAGGCAGAGTTCAAGCCACGATTTCCACTATTAACCTTCACGGTGTTCATGCAGAACAGGTAGTCAGTGTTCTTTTGCAGACCTAATGCTAGTATTTCCTCTAACATAAGCATGCTAGGAAGATGCATACCAGATGATTAAAAAAATAATAGGCAGTGTGAGTACATGCAGAGAATACCTGCTTTGTTACGGGAGCATGTGTTTTCTGCAGCAGTTACAGCCCCTTGTGAGAGGAGAAACAAGGATTTGTAGAACTGTGTGCCTTTTAAATCTCTCTCTGTGCTTAGTGCTTTCCTGAAAGTGTGGATAGTTGGATATTTTTCTGATAGGTTATTTGGAGGCCTACAGTTTGGAACAGAAGGTGGATGGTAAAACTCCATAAGGCCTTCTGTGTGATATTCACAACAATAATTTTACCAAGAGTGTCTCCCTGCCTCGTTTCCCAGTTGATTAAAAATTCAGTTTCTTATTTTTGCGTGCTCTGGAGGCGAAATTTTGAGAGGTCAGGGGTGACTCTGTTGCAGCTTCTTTTCTGTCCTCAATTCCCTAGCCTTATGGTGAAGTGTTTTTCACTGTAGTGGGTTCTGCCGTAGTGGTTAAAGACAGAAGATGTTTAGCTTAACCCTGAGGCAGCTCAAACTTTGTGCTGGATTAATTAAAAAATAGTTCTGTGCCTTCTGTAGCAACAGTGTTTGGGAGGGGAATGGAGGAAGGAGTGCTGTGCACTGGGGACAGGAGGGCACATCATGCCAGCTGGGATCCCTGCCATCTGCTGGAGATCCTGGCACTTAAAGGCAGCATGTATTTTCTCCCAGGTCTGCCACAGCTCATGGAGCTGAAGTTTACTTGCAGTGGTCTGTCTGTAAGGGAGCTGTTCCACTATCCCAGTGGTTGCTTTTTTGAAGTTGTTTCAACAATTCCCTTTTCCATCCTGGCGGGGAAAAAAAAAAAATAGCCCTTTGGAAGGGGCTAGGTAGCTAAGTTCTATGCTTATCCTCCATGTTATGTACTCTGTGCAAGTTAAAAGGCTTGTTCTGCCTTTCATCTTGTGTGCTGTTTTCTGCAGATATTTCCTAACTTCTCCCATGACGTTTTTGCTTGGTTCTTCAGAAGATTGTATGGACTGAAAGAGACTATTGTTTCTCCAAGAGTGCAGGCATGTGTACATCGACTAATCTGGTTGGTACAGGATTTCAGGAGTGGGTGTTGAACTGAGGAACAGGGTTGGGATGTGTCCGCCTACGAATTCTTGTGAACGGCGTGCTCTCCTATTCTGTAAATAATATCACATTTCACTTTCTAGGTTTACCATTCATGTTTCTCCAAAAGCTGAACTCTCATACCATGAGATGTAAACAAGGAAATGGAAATATGGGAAGGTTGCAAAAGTTTTGGTTAGCAGAAATTGGAACGCTGATCTGGTTTTCGGTCCTGTGCCTGGATTGTGTGGAGACTCAGAACATTTGTTTTTCACGAACATCATATGTTTAAATTGGTACTTCAATTTAAACATTTTCTTTCTTATGTTTTCCCTCCTCAGGTCTGGGTTTTCAGTTTTGAAGTACAGGATAGGCAAATGAATACTTTTTAGCCTGTTGTTTAGGAGAGGGAGACTTCGGCAGTCAGGGTACATTTGCCAGCTCTTGGGAAACTGCAACCTGAACCTCGCATTTGCAGCAAACTCATTCTGCAAAGCACTTTGGATACAAGACATCAGGTGAAATTCATTGGGTTTTTTTCCATTTGGATGATATCACCAAGGAGCAAGGAAACCCCCAGTTACTGTTTTTGTTTACAACCAGCATCTTGTCAGATGAAACCTTGCCACATACTTGTTTCCCGTTTCAGGAACATTACCTAAAAGATGATGGTGCTGGGATAACTCCAGCTTCCTTGTGGTGACCCAGATCTCCGCTGGCAATGAGATCTCTATCTCCGCTGGGCACAGAGCGAGAACAGCAGTTGTGTTTTTGACTGCTGATCCGCAGGCATGTTCCCATACACTGTTTCCAGGCTTGTCAGCAACCTTGCAGCGCCTTGGCTATTGCTGCTGACGTGCCCTTGTCTGGCAACAAAAGGCAGGATTTTGTTCCACAGTCTGGTTTCATGCAGGTCTCATAAGAGGGTGTGAGGCAACTTTAGGGTGGTTTTAAATACCACTTTTAGAGTATGAGACAGCATAAAAATCCTAGGTAGGTTTGTTTGGGTATTTTGGCAGCAACAACATTGTATAACTGGCAATTTGCTGCATCTCAACTTTGGTACAGGTTTTTTTTTGCTTGGTCAGGAATAGTTGCTGCTTGCAAAACATTGCTCCCTGGTACTAGAGGTTGCAGGCTGGGAAGACTGACACTCGCTGGTAGTTTAAGAATTTATGAGGATTTATCCTGTGGCTTGTTGATGGGATTTGGTTGGCTGAAATGCTTTTTGATGGATGCACAGGAATTCCCAGGTGTGGATAAAAGCACTTGGCAATACTCAATGGAAGAGGATAGAGAAGAGAGATTGTGAAGTGAGGAGGACATGGGGGGTTGTCTGGTTTCCTTTTATCTGCAGGCTGTCATATTTAACAAAAGGCTTACAGTTTCACCCATAGTCACTGCTAGACCAAACTGCTCTGTTGGCTACTCTTGAAGGCTTTTTCCAATGTTTTTATTGGATCTAGCATGTGTCAACTTCCTTGCTTCGCAGCCACCTCACTGCCCAAGTGATGTTTCTGAAAGTGCATGTCCTTTTCAGCAGCCCATGGTCACAGTATGGAGCACTGGAACCAGTCTGTGAAGCTATCTCTTCCAGTCCAAGACTTCTTTTGTGTTAGAGTCTTGCTGCTATAGCCAGTAATGTTTGAGACATGTTTCTGCTGACAGTTTTCTGCTCTGCACTCCTGAGGATTGGATGTAGGGCAGTTTGGAGGGTTCCTCACAGTGGAACTCCCTATTTACAGTCAGTGAATTCATTAGAGCCCTGAATTATTTACCTTAAAGAATTCAAGTCCTGAATTATTTACCTTTAAGGTCTGTCTTCCTGTGTTGTGCATTTGGTTGATTGTAGACCTGTGCTCCATTATAAGCTATGAATGTCTAAGGTGGCATAATATCTAAGGTAGTTTTAGCTATTTACTGTAAATTTTATTTTCAGACACAAATGCATTGCAACATTACAGCTGATGTTTAATGTCCCTTCCAACCAAAGGCATTCTGTGATTCTATAAGTTCAGAGTGATACTCTGGTATAAAATGGATTTGTGCAGATCTTGTAAATGCATGGATGGTTTTTGAGTATGTCATCACACGCTTCTCTTTCTGCAAGTCGCCTGCCTGCTGCCAGCTGTAGCTGCAAGCCCTGGGCAAACTCCCTATTCATCATCTTGTTTTTTCCCTCCTGTCCCATATTTGGCCCAAATTTTTGTTTATGGCACAGTACTTGAATCCTACTGAAGAAGTTTGTAATTTCCTCATAGTTTTACTCTGTTTACTAGTGTCAGGCTTCAGGATTTGACAAATGATTTGGGAAGCCACACTTCTCTTTACAGGAAGAGACTTAAAACAAGAGGACAAAGGATCCTGAGGATGTTGCAGACTTGTTGCTGAGATGTCTCCATACCGTTTTGTGTACTGGAAATACAGTTCCCTTCTGCTGTGACAGTTCATTCCTTTTAGTTGAGAGAATCCAGGTTTTCAGGTTGCTTAGGAATTCACTGTTAATGGCCACTTGAGGGATACTGAGTTTAAATGACTGTTGTAGTGCTTCATTGGACCCGCGTGGCAGCTCTCCAAGGCACAGCTCATCTGCCTGGATGCTGAGAGGGTGGGCAGGGAGTGTCAGGGTGGCTGCCATCCCTGCTGCCAACAGCTGTTAGAGTTGTCATGCACACTTACCCTGAAGCCCTGATGCACAGCTCAGGTACATCCCATGTGCCAAGAGTGAGGGCAGCTGCAGCAGGCAGTGCTCACCTGCCACATTTCCCTTGCTTTTCAGCAATGAGTGCTTGAAATCATTGGCAATCTCTCTTCAACATACCTGTGTTACACCAAAGACTTTGCAGGAAGCAAAAAAAATGGCATTGCCCACTGGCATCACAGAGTCTTGGATGTGATTCTTTGGCAGTACTGCAGCTGCACAGCCACCAAGCAGCCCTCCATGCCTAACCCCAACTCTCCCTCCCTCCCCATCCTTCCATCCAGTTTTCTGTCCCCATTAAGTGAAATTTCTTGTTTTGACATGTTTTTCCCTGCCATCCCCTGGCCCAGATCTTGGATGCTCTGTTCTGAGCATAGATGACTCCAGGCTGCAGTAGGGAGGTCACCTGGATGAGGGGACCTTCCTTGCTTGGGAGGTGGCCCATCCCTGGTTGGCAGCAGATGCCAGAGGCAAAGGTCACCTCTCTTCTGTTCTGCCCTGGACTAGACTGTGTTCATTGCTTTGTGTGGTATCAGGCTCAACCCAGGTTTAAACTCAGTTCCAGAGATTTCCGGAATTTGGTCTTTCCAGCCACTTTTTTGCGGATGTCTCAATCAGACTGCTGTGACCAAAATCTTGCAGCAAAACTTTTCAGTCATCCATGTCAGCATTGGACAGAGTATGCTAAATGCCTGAGCCCTGAAATGCAAGAAGGGTTGCAGCCATATCCCCCACCCTGTGCTGTGTGTCTGGATTTGATTGTGTATGCCCTTGTGGAGGTAGATAAGAGATCATATACACATGGTTGAGTTGCATCTCTTTAAGTGGAGGGGTTTGTTTTGTTTGCTTTCAGTAAAAGCAATGAAATACTGACACTTAATGGCATTTGCAGTACTGAAAATCCAGTGTTCTTTACGTATGTGTCTTCTGGCCATTCAGAGAGTTTGGGGGTGGGAGGTTGAGGTTGTGTCTTCAGCTGGGTTTCTACCATACAGGCTTTTTTCCTTCCTTATTTAAATGTAGAAATGTCTTCTATGAAGTGTATTGGCAGGAGAATTTGACACTAAAGCTTAAAGCTATTAATATGGGAAGTGAGGAGTAAACACAGACACTAAAAGACCCTTTTGAATATTTTAAGTGGAGTCACTACTTAAATAATGTTGTAGGTACAGAGTATGGGGAAACTATGATTAAGTAATCTACTGTTGATGCAATTTTGCACGTATTATTTTTACATCACTGCTGGGTTATTAGTCGGATGTATTTGCTGTTGATACTGAAAGAAATTTAATTAGCTTTCTCTCCCTCTGTATTTCTGTTTTTGGTGGCATTGACTGCTTGGCATTGGTCCAGGTGCTGCCAGGCAGGATGGCCTGGGAAGAGGGCAGAGGATTTGGGTATAGGAGAGCTGTGTTCTCCTGTGTAGCTCTGCAAGTGATGGGCTGTGGTATCTCAGCTGCCTCTCCAAACTGGTATCTCTTACTTCTATTTGATTGAGTGATTTTGGGGAAAGGACTTTTTCTTGTCTAATGTTTTTATGAGATGAGAAAAACAAAAGACCTGAATTGCTGTAATGAAAATAATAGATAATTGCTTGCAGTTAATCAGTTTTCTCTTTTGTGTTGTTTTTCACACAGAGCAATGAGGCAAGAGAGAAGTTTTTAAAAACAGAAAAATGTGATTGCCTAAACATCGTTGTTCACAGGAGGACTCAGTGGATTCAGGTAATAATGTGACACCACTTTTTATTATGCTTTAAACCTGGCTGGGTTTCAGGCTGCCAGTGGCCCTTTGTCAGGGACTGAGGAGTAGAGGAAGGTGACGAGGTATAACAAGACCCAGTAGCTGGCTGTTAATTCATTCAGACCAGATGAGAGGGTGTGGGTGTTCCCACAGTGCTGGGGAGTGATGCTGGGGTTGCAGTAGCTTCCTTCTTTATGTCAGGCTGTTGTCTGAGACTGGGGTGTGTTTTTTTTGTTTTGTTGGGGGTTTTTATGGGTTTGTTTTTAACTCTAGGAGATTCTCTCCTTTGACCTCTTACAGCTGCGTCGCTGTAGGCGGGGAAGCTCCATGCCTGTTTCATGGAAGAAGGTCAAATGATTAGCAGTCCCTTCAGATTGCAGAACCCTGAATCTACAAATATTTCCCTTGAATTCCCCCTTTAAAAGGATTTCTGGATCAGAGCAGATCATTATCTGCTGAAAAACCCAGACCTAGACCTTTACTGCTTCAGAGAATTGCTGCTGCTTGTTTTCTGCGTGTGAATGAAGGCAATTTCTCATTGCATGGTTGTAGGAAACAATGTGGGGTGTTTAAGAAAACTACTAATGTTTGCAGCATATTACCTTAATGTAATGGTCTTGAACATATTTAGATGCTGTTTTGTAGGAAAAGTAAATTCCTAGCTAAAGTGCATCTCTTATGGTTTTAATCATTTTAATTATTTCTCTCACTGAAGGGGAGTGCAGAATGAAGGCAGGGGGAGTTTACAGTGCTAATTGCACTCCACGTTTGTAATTGGGAGCAGATCCTATCCTCAATCTTCTTAGGCAATCCTAGTGAAGTCATCAGGCTTTTCACAAGCATATGGTTTTCCCCACGCCTGTGTGATTCTGGGATAAGGGCCTACGGTGTGCTTTTTCGTTCACTGATTTCTCATACGGAGGAAGTTTGAAAAATATGCATCATCTTTTCCAATGTAGATTCTTGGTTTCTAGCAACAGTTGAAGAGGTTCTGCAGTATTTTATTGAGATCAGCAAAGCTCATTGCCTTAAACTGAGCTGTTTATAACTGGCAAGTGCGTTTTCTTCGTTAGGTACAAGGTGAAGAAAAAAGGAGTTGTGGCTTTGCATTGCTCAAGTCATGACCAAGAAGGTCATTTAAATAGGATATGAATGGGTGTGGATTTGATACTTCCTAAAGCCAGCTTCTTTTTAGTATTAAATTGCATACTCCAGGAAGCTGGTTGCTGTATCTACATTGGTATAATGACA
Organism: Horornis vulcanius; assembly: GCA_013401035.1. NCBI lineage: Eukaryota > Metazoa > Chordata > Aves > Passeriformes > Scotocercidae > Horornis > Horornis vulcanius. The sequence continues at coordinate 13,387 of VZUA01001401.1, read as the reverse complement.
CATTATTAAAAAAATCAATATCCAGTCATAGAAACAAGTCCTGGTGTAAGCAGTTGGGTGTTTACAGCTGTGATTTATATGTATTTGCGAATGTAATGGGCTTTTTTTTCCCTCGTAGCACTGGTAACTTGGATAAACACTGTATGTGTGACTCATTGCAGAGTATAAACTTACTTTAAAGGAGCAAGTGTTGGATTTTCTGAATATCCTATTGCTTGCATCTCTGAATACTTACTTGCAATAGGTCATGATTAATCTTAAATTGGCCAACCTGAGGGGAAAATTACTGCTGATGTCCCATAGGTACTTCAAAAACAAACGGAATGATGGAAGTGCTTAAAAAACATAAATAGTAGTTAGAATTCATAAAACCATAAAGCAAACATATGGTACGAGGCCTTCTGAAATATAACACTTGAAAGCTTTTTTTATCGTTTCAGAAAGAGCTTGTTTAGTTATCACAGGAAAAGTAAATATTTTCATTCCTTTTTCTTCAGCGTGGTCTCATTCCATTTCTCTTTCTTTTTCCTTTTTTACTTCTTTTTTTCCCCCTAGAGCATTCTTATTTTGGTGGGTTGTGGGACCAACACCTGACGTGCATAGAAAGCCCTGCTTGAGAGCAGGAGATGAAACTGCTATCGGTCCTCCTCTCGTCATGTACATTCTTGAAGCCCGTTTGCAGTGTCGGCACAGTTGATGTAATCCAAATTGAACGCTCCCTGTGCGCATGTGTGCGTGAGCGAGATGTGATGGACACTGCAGCGGCTCCTGGACCACTCAAGAACTTACAACACCTATTTTTTAATGTGATACCCCCAGACATTGGTGATGAGGGATGCAGTCCCTCTGTGTGTGTGTGTACAGATATGTGTAGGGGTGTGAGCTCATGGAGGGCAGCATAATGGCAGTATCTCCACTCTTCTGGTGTACCTTTGGTGGAGTGGTCATGGTCTCCACTGCTTTGAGCCATTAGTAGGACAGGGAGGTGAAGTTGCTGCTGGAAGGGGGCGAAGGAGGAAGATGGGGTGCAGAGGAGTGGGGAGCTGGGTGGGGATCAGGGGCCAGGGAGGAAGACACAGCTCCAGAGGGAAATACTCTGTGCTTTGCAGTTGCTTGTGTGGATAGAAACCAGATGGTGCGCTGGAACACCCGCTCGCTTGGGCGGCGGCAGAGCCAAACATATGGTTAATGGTTAGGAGAAAGAGCTTTTCGAGCCAGGGCTTTGCTGACTGCCTTGCATTACAGATTGTTGCAGTGTGTCATTACATTGCCAAACTAAGTGCTTAATACCCGCTGCGGGCGCTGGGCAGGCATCTGCAGGAAGGATGCAGAGGCTCCCCGGTCAGGGCGGGAGGCTGACATCGTGTACGGCCCCCTGCCACACCCCCACACGCCCCAGTTCCCCTCTGGGAACCCCGTAAATCTCCCCATTTACAAGCCCAAATCTACAACAGGCAGTTTCCTGCTCTGAGTGTCTAATCCATTTGTTTCCAACAGCGTATGGTTGGTTTTGCCTCTTTTTGTGCCTTTTTTTTTTTTTTTTCTCCTTTTTTTTTTTGTGGTCCTCAAGCAGACGAGTTCACTGAGGCTGCAGCACCACACTTACATGTCCAGCATCCGAAGTTCCTGCTCTGGGATCTTTGGGCGACACCAGACCCCATGTTATCTAAGGAACTGCTGAGCTCATTCATCTCCTTTTCACGGCCCGCTTCCTTTTATTTTTAGCCAAATCCGTCAGGCCTGACAGGCGGGTAATTTGAGCCAGAGAAAGGGCAAAGCTCCAGGTCCTTTCCACAAAGCAATTCTTCTCCTCCCTCCTGGGAAGGCTCCAAACTTGGCCTGCTCCAGGCAGATGGATTTGTTGAGTCATGTGAGATCATTTACACAAAAACACAGCGAGGCAGTGAAAAGGAAAAAAAAAAAAAGGGGGAAAGAAAAAAGAGAAAAAGGTGGGGGGGAAGGGGTGGGAGAGCGTGCACTGCCGGGGCTGTTGTGAGCGTAGGAAATGTGCTGCGAGGCAGCTAGACAGAGGAATGCAGCAGATTCATTCTTGTATAAGGTAATGTCTCGTTTACAGTACAGGGTGGAGCCAGCACGGAGGAGAAATCTCTCGAAAACAGATTACTCATTTAAAACAAAAATTCTCCTTAAAATAAATAATAATAATAAAATAATAATAATAATAAACCCCAAACAACAACCCAGCCGGCAAGTGAGCGGCACACACGGACGCACAACAAAGGCGACGTTGTTGACAGCACCGGATTACAGTAGCGGTAAACTCTGGGCTGGGAGGTTGCTGGAAAATGAGTTTGCTCCATGATGCAACTGGAGTTTGCTTTGTCTGGCCGCCAGTGCAAGCGGTGTGGTGGAGACTGGGAGCCCAGTGGCAGCAGGGCGCGCTTTGCTCCATCCAGGGATTGTTAGGGACAGTGGGGAGGGATGGAGTGAGCGGTTAACAATCCTGAGCAGATAGGCTGGGGTGCATCACTGACTGCAAAAATGAGGGGGGATATGCATGGACAGGACGGGAGAGAACCTCTTCTTGCTTTGCTTTTGAGCTGGTTGTGGCATCATCTTCATTGCATCAAGGAGTAAATTGCATTATAGTTGAATGTGAATTTTGTTTTCGTTTGCAACCTAAGCTAACCCCAGCATGTTGGGTTTTGGTTTTTTAAGTGGGTGGTAAGAGAGAACATGAAACTTGGAGCTTTTCAGATCTTGTTAGATCCTAGAGAATTAGGTTGGGTTAATTTATGCAGTGTTCTAACAAGATGCGTTCAAACCTTTAAATAGACTGTGTTTAAGTATTGTTAATATAACTCCCAGTTACTCCAGTTTTCTTAGCAAGGCAGTATCTGAATGTTACTGTTTTGTCCCAGCGGTGATTAAAAATTAAGAATAGAAGTAGAAACTGGAACTGGAAATTGGTGGGAAACATGCAATAAAACAAGTCCAATGCAAAGTATTTCCTAAAATTCTCAGCAACAGTTAAGGAACTTGAGGGAGCATGTAAACAAGGGTTTGTATTTTAAGATGACGTGTTGCCCTGCTGAGTAGTATCTTCTGCATTGCTGACTCCACAGCAATGTCTGTTGAGGTGCTTTCCTCTGGGGAGGGAAGGGTTTGTCTGGAGCTTGTCTCCCTCTGATTTGACCTTGTCTTTCCCTTTTTCTCCTCCTGCTTTTTTACACTTTTGTCTGAAAGACGGCTGGCTTTCCCAGCCCACTTGCTTTGCTGGGCTGCGCTGCTGAGCACAGCATGTTCGGTGTGGGGAGAGCCTTCCCTCTGCGCTTAGAGTTTTCTCACTTGGTGGAAACCTTTTGTCTTGTCTGTCTCTTGATGAGGCTGCCTCGTTACTTATGTACAAGGAGCACTTGGCAACATCCCAGGTCCCAGCTGGGGTCCTACAGGGCACAAACCCCCTATGGGGTCCCTAACCATCAGCTGATGTCTGGTGTGAGGATCAGCAGAGGGATAGAACAGTAAAGATGAGGAGTACAGCCAGGCTTGGGACCTAGATGGTGCAATAAGCCGTTGCCATGCCATAGCACGGCAGCCTTTAATGGGGAATGGCTGTAGGTTGCTCTGAGATCCTTGGAAAGGGCCTGGAAAAGGACAGCATTCTTATTTATTCTGTTTGCGTAGTTACTGTAACTTTCTTTCCCTTTTTCCCCAAAAACCTAATCATCCTACATTTCTGTTGTTGTGAGCAACATTTCCTGTTGTTACCCGGAGCTGCAATTCCAGTTTAATTCTCACTTTGTAAAGCTAATCTCCCAGCAGTGGGTGTGGGATTTCCAAAAGAAAAGGCATTTGTGAAGAGCCAGTTTTTAAGATTTTTGTCTTAGTGGACAATTCTGAAAAACTCCTTTTTTAACTATTCACATTCATTACTAGTTGAAAGTTCTAACTTCATCTCTATTTATGGCATTTAGAAGACTTGTAGATTTTTCATTCCCCTACAGAGTGCCCCAGTCCTCAACGTCTCCTTTTTCCGCTTCAAAGATGCCACATGTGTTGCTTTTTTCATCTTTACGTCAGACAATCAGCCCGACTAGGCAGGTTTCGGGAACTGTTTATGACCTGTCTATCGGGAAAATCAGCCTTACTCTTCCTTCCCCCTCTTTCACAGCCGCTCAACTTCCTCTACTTCTTCTTAAAGTGTGTTGATGCTATCAGCCCCCTAATTCTTTTATCTCACTTCTCCTATCGTTTCCATTCTTCTGTCTGTCTCATGATTAGACTAGAAATTTCTCTGCTGCCGCTGGTCTTTTCCCTCCTGGCACATACCTGTGGCACTGCCTCCTTTGGGATCTGAGGCGGGATGAGTATGGAGTTCATACTTGTTGAATCATGTCCTGTGCTTGGCATCAGTTTGCAAAGGTAGAGGACGTTGTCTGTGGCAATTTTTCTTTCAGTTAGCAGATTTCAACTACTAATTCTCTCCATCTTAGGTTGGAGGATGAGCAGGAGGTCCCCACCAAGGCTTGGGAAGGGAAACACTGAGAACCTCCTGCTCAGGTTGCCCAACCTTCTTATGTTGTGCCAAGGAGAGATGCGCTAGGAGAGAGGTAACCCCCTTGTTGTCTTGTTTGATGTCACGTTATCCTTTTGACGGGACAGGATAGTGATTCTCTCCCTCAGAAAACTTAGGCAAACTTTATAGGAATCCGCAGTGGTATCTAAGGTGAATGGGGCAAGCATTCATTTATGGGACTTAGGAAATAACCTCAAAATAAATAAATCTCTAGCCTGCCTTCACCCTAACAGAAAATTATAGAACTTAGAGTGTAGTGGTGGCAGTTTCCTCTTTGTCATGTGTTCATCCAGAGGGCATTTCAGGGGAGAGACAATATTTATTCTAAAGAGATTAATCTAGGTTTCTGTGGAGCTTTAAATCTATGAAATTTTTTCTCTTCCAGCATAGAATTGGTGTAGCAGTGAAGTGCAGGACTGTTTGTAATGTATTCGAAACCTAGCTGTTTTCTGGATGCAGCCAAATCCCATTAACTGTGATTTCCCTGCTTCCTTTTTTCCTCCTGTTGAGCCTTCTGGATAGCGGCTTTTCTTAAGAGCTTGTTTATAGAATCTGCTCCGAAAATCTCCCAGTGGCTTCACTCTTCTCAAAGCAAGGGAAACTCCAGGAGCAGCTTATTACCTGCTTATCATCCAGTTTCCATTTCTGTTAGATAGTCTCCATCAGCCAAACAAGCTTAAATCTCTTTGCCTTCCATGTGGTCAAGCACAATGGAGAGAAAAGTTACTTTGGAGATTAAACTCTGCAGGTTGGTTAAGTGATACATCAATCTAGATGGCACTTTATACATAAAATTCCCTTCTTGAATTCCCTTGGAGCATCCTTAGGGAACCTTAAAAGTTGTCTGAAAGTTGCTAGCGAGGATGTCCAAGCACCCTCTGACAGTGCCTTTGCAGTAGCAGGTTTTCAAATCTGTGTTAAAAAATAGGAAGTTGTTTTAAGGCTCTGTTCATCTCATTAGCGTTTCACTGATAGCTCCTCTAGCATTACTAACTGCTAATGTGATCCTTTAGTTTTTTTTGCCTTGATTTTGTTATAAATTAAATTGGTGTCAGTGAAAGCCACTTCTGATCAGATGCTGTAGAAATATCTTTTTTTAACCTCTTTGCAGCCTTTGTACAATTAATGGGAACATACTGTTGCTTTTTGATAAGTTCATTCATGTTTAATAGCTATCTGTGAGCCATATTTGGCTTTTGAGTGGATGTATCACAACTCTTGAAGCATTTTGGTGGCTAAATAGCTGGGATTAGACACTCTAGTTGCTCTTGCCAATTGTTTTCCTGTGTTCATACTGAACTCTGTGTGTTAAAAAATATTTTTAGTTAGAGCCTTGTCAGATTTGTTTAAGGGGAAGAAATGTTCTCATTTTTCAGAGAAGTTTATCTGGGAGTGAGTAGAATTATATTAATGTTTTTTCTTACTTGATCAAATTCTAAGTGCTAAGATGAAAGGCCCACTATTACTCGCAAAAGTAAGACTTGCTTTTGAAGGAGTGGAGCAATTTATCTTCTGTATCTGCTTCACTAATTGCAGTCTGTAAAGACCCTAAAGTGTCCTGCTAGTCAAAAATTACCTTACAGCAACCACTGAAAAATCAGATTTAAAATGCACTTAACTGATGCTCCATTCCACATTTTAATACCTCTTGATTATTGTGGTCACAGCATAAATAAATACATTTGATTGCTTACTGGATCATGCAAATGTTGGATGCCTTCCTCCCTCATAAGAATACTCCTTTTATCAAAGATAGCTGCTGTCATAGAGCCCCAAGCTCTTGATTAGGTAAAAGAGAATACTGTACATGGGAAAATAAACCAGCACCCACAGGTTAGCTTCTTACTAGAAAGTAATGAGATTTCTATTAGAAAACTCAGCTTGTTGTTTTCTATTTGGAAATAAAATAAATTCTTTTCTATGGAATAAGTAATTAACATGGGATATCTATTTTAAGTTGATTGTGAATTGGCTTCCACATAGTACTGTGAATGGGTTTGAAGCCCCTGTGGTGGGCTTGGACTAGTCTGGACCATCTCAGACTCATTGCTGCCCTTCTCCATGCTGTTCACTATGGTTAATGGTGTCGGGAAGGATGGCAGAACCCAGATAGTTATGATTAAAGAATTCTTCTCCTGGGATGCACCTCTCGGACACAAGCATCAGTGAAGCCCTTTTTGCAGCTGGTGACGTTGCAGGCAGCGGGACCCCGTGGGGAGGACGTCATGGGTAGCACTGCGCTGCTGAGGGTATGGATGGCACAGCCAGACCTGCTCAGCTGTTGTTTTGAGAGCGAGAGGTTAAAAGGACAAGGGTAAACCACGGTCTGAAACAGACTCTTGCATGTGGCAGGTCTGTTCTTGGGTGACATTCATCTGGTTGCACAGCTCAAGTTCAGCAGGAGTTTCAGCCCTGCCCACAGGCTGACAATCGCTGCACTCAATGGGAAGTTACTTTTCTGCTGGGTTTTGTCCTGTCTGAGTGTTGTCATTGGACGTTACAGAAAATTAAGGGGCAGAGGTTTGTGGGGTGTCATAGCCTGTTCACCATTTAAAATAAAACTTCTGTGATTAATTCTCCATGGGGTAAGGGGAGAGAGAGGGTGTGCCCTAAACTCTGGAGAACTTTTAGTATTTAATGCTAATTTTAACCCTGAAGCATTAGTGGGTTAAGTAGAGCTCCAAGTGCTGCAGTTGGACTTCAACAGGAAACACTGGATAGCATTGCTGAAGGCGTAGTGACAGCAGGGAGTTCCCGTATGTATGCAGTGGCACTTCTAGAAGAACTAAAGGTTGGTATTTCCAAACACAAGTGGAAATGCACGTGAATTGGTGACATATTTTTTGGTTTTCAGTACAGTAGGTGGCAGGAGAGACAAAGTGACAGCTTGGCTGGGGTGACTGTCCACGTGCCGCAGTGACAAATGACCGTCTATGCCCACTACTGTGGAATAAATGTGACATTGTATTGCCAGGTGCTTTTGTGAGGTCTGTCCTCTAGTGTGATCAACACAATGCCATAACAAGATGGGAACATTAGATACACATATTGCAATGTCAGCATGTTAAATGCCACAACGTCTACTTGTCGTGTATTTGTACAATGTCTTCTGGTACATGTAAGGGACTAGAGATTTTGTGGCAGCCTACACCAGTCCCAGTTATGACTGCTCATTGTCTTTATCTTCCTACATTTTCTTTGGCCAGGACACACCCCATTCCCTCTTGTGCCAGTGTTGATGCTTATGAAGCTGACCGTAATCTGCTTGATGGGGTGAAGCCAGTCAACAATGAACTAAGCTAAAGATGTGATTGGACTTTGTACAACTCAGCAGATGCATCTCACTTCATGGTTTTGAAACCAGTGTTGAGGTAAAGAAGTAAGTGTTAGGAAAGAGACAGAAATTCAGGCAATAGAGTGCTCCCTTGATCAACCCTATCAAACAGGATGGAAGACAGTGAAGTAGACACCAGAAGCTTCTCTAAGCCAACAGCTGGTACACTTCAGGGTTTCTGATCTGCAGTTGCATAAAATAGCCTTAAAAGCCTGAAAAACTTTTTAAGTACATAAGAGTGTCTCCTAATGGAGAGGCAAACTGAAGAAGTGAAATTAGTGGCATTTTCTCTTTGTCTCTTAGACATATGTCTCCTTTTTTTGGTGAAAACGGTATTCCTCATCCCACTTCAGTTAAGGTGAACAGATTCTTTCCTTTCTTATTTATGGGAGATTTGGTCTCCCAGTACCCCCAAGGACAAATTCTTCACTGGTGCAGCTTGAGGATGTGTGTAGCTTGAGCAATGTCAATGAGATTGTAAAACAGAGAAGGTGATTTGTCTCTGGGTTTGTAATTGGAGAAAGAGCTTTTGTCCATTGATTTATAGGGAAATTAACGTATGGCTAAGATACGCCCACCTGTTTGCTGTGCTTTTTTCCCAAGGATTGTTCCCTGAAGGACTTTAGGTCCTGTAGGAAACAACTTCATTGTGCAGGCCTGCCTTAGAGCCAAAAAGAGCAGATAGTATTTGTCTCATTCTTGTCAGAAGAATCTTTAGTATACATACAAGCTTCCAGTGATGACTGAAGTCCTCCTTTTATCTGTGTTTGGACATAAACCTTGCATTCTGGCATATCAAAACATGCATGTATAATGGCCTAAATTTTGCATCTTCCTAAGATGTCAAGCCCTGTTGCTTGGCTCCGTGACTTATATTCTTTTTCTGTGACCGTTGGTTTTGTAAGATTGTTGTCAGTGTTTTTTCAGTAAATTAATGCTGTTTTTTTTAATTGAAGGTGACTGAAAATCAAACTGGTTGTTGAAGTTGTAAAACTGTTAGTGTAAGGTAGTAGCAAGGACAAGACATCTTTTGTTTTTGCAGGAGAGCCTGAATGCCCCATAGGTAGAACCTGAGCACTTCATACTGATGAAAAATGAAGGCAGGAACATGGTGATTTATTGAAGGTCACGGAGGAAACCTGCAAGGTTGAGACCTAGGTTTCTTCTACCCCAACCCAGGAAGCTGAATCCTGTGATTTCTAGTATGGTGAAGTTTACTTCCTCTTCCCCTGTGAATGTGAGACTCTTCCCACAGGAAAAAATATTTGTTCTTGTCACGGCAGGTACAGACACACATTACAAATTTGGAGCCGAGTTTGACTCATTGCCACAAAAACAGGCACATTTGAAGAGTAGCTAGCTGTAGTTGTATTGTGCAGAATGAAATGTGGAAATGGTGAGAGGGGCACAAACAACAGCTAGTAACTGCTCTGTTGTTGCATTACATGCTCAACACTCTGAGTTGTATCTGGACCATAGGAGGGACCTGGGCATACACTGGGTTTAAGCAGCTTTTGGACTGCTCCATCCCTTGCACCCAAGATAGGTTTTCTCTCATAGAAAAGCCATTTGTAAAAAATGAGACTTTGTGGGCCAAATTTTCATTGAATGGACTCGTATCTTGCAGATACTGGTATGCTGACAGAAATGGTGTGGCTGCAAATAGTTAATTGGTTCTGTAACCAGGTTTAACCGTGGAGGGCTCTGCTTGGTGAAAAGGATTGGAAGGCGTTCCTATTATTTTAAAGCAAAAGATGCCTGAGACTAATTATGAAAAACATGCCAAGTTGAAATACTAATTTTTTTAAATTAATTTCCATAAGCAGGTCATAGACAGGTTTATGCTGCACTGGAAGAAGTCTGACTGCACTTTAATGTTGATACCTGGATTGGTGATTAGGAAAAGATTGTTAAACAACTGGAGTTTAAACACCAGTACAGCTTCATTGTAATAATTTCCCCAAAGGCACATCGGTAATTCTGCTAAATAGAGAGTTTAATAGACTTTAATAATGTGTACTTGGGAGACCCTATACACAAAGGAATAATGCATAAAACATTCATTATTGTAAACTGCTACCTTTGCATGTAGAGAGGAAGAAAATGGTTATGCTGAGCGTGGCAACATGTTGGAGGATGTTAACAGACAGCAGTCCTTGTCACCCCCTTACCTAATTCACCTGTCATGATTGAAGTTGCATCATTTTACTCAACAGCGAATGAATTATTTGAGGTAGACATTAGTTTATTTTCTGAGAAGCCCTTTGAAGGCTGGTGGGCCATGGTCGTTCACAGGGCTTTGTTTTCTTTGTAACGCTGATTTAGTGTCAAGAGAAGAAGTACCTCATAGGGAGCATTGCATAACCCCATTAAAAAAAATTGACATAAAAACGTTAACATTAAAACAACACAAAGAAGCCGTAGCACGTGGCTCTGAGTGAGTTTAGTGTTGTATTTTGACTTGTTTTCACTGCACTGCTGCTGATAGCCCTGATGGAGAACAGGCGAGAAGGAAGGAGCAGATGCTTTTGGTAGTACAGTTAGGCATTTATCTCTTTTAATGAGGTAACATCATTAGTGCTGACAAAGTGCCGCAAATCCATACATGTAATGGACTGCTGCTGTCTTTCAGTAGTGCACAGACTGTTGTACTTCTGAGCATTTGAATCTGCTGAATCACAGGTCAGGCTTTATCTCCTGTCTGATGTTGGGTTGCATTTTTTGGTGGCTTGTTTTTATTTTGTTTGTGTTGGTTGGTTTGGTAGGTTTTAACCATTTTATTTCCTGTTCCCTCCCTTTCCTCCCCCCCACCCCACCCCATTCCACTTTTGCCTTTAATGTCTGGGAACTGAAGCACTCCAGGATATGTGTTGGGGCAGGCAGAAGTGTACCCGTTTTCCAAACATAGGAGCTGATTGAAATGCCACATGTGTCTATTGCAGTACAAGGACCTTCTCTTTAACTGGAAAGAATGAGGTTGGTTATATCTCTTTAAGCTTGATTTCTTTTGCCTGAGATGGCTAGAGGTTTTGGGTTGGGTGTTGTTTTTTTTTTTTTCCTTTGCCCTCTGCCTGTTTCCTTTAGAGCAGTGGCGTAACGTCAGCCACACTAATCATGTCAGCCACTGACACTGATGTTCAGTAACAAAGAGCTGCAGAAAAAGGGAGAGAGGTAACTGTGGCACTGGACAAGGAGCAGCAGCAGTTGGAGGGAAATCTACAGGTTAGAGCATTGCCCTGTACAAAATTTGTCACTGTAAAAGTCGTGTGCACTGTTGTATTCAAGGTGTCCAAGGGAAGAAAAGAGATGTGTGTCAATGTGTATGTGTTCTTTATGTCTCACTTTTCAGATGGTAAGCATTACAGCACATGACTATAGTAGTATGAAAATAACAAAACTTCAACCAAATAAATCTAAATTTTAAAGAGCTGGGAGGTTTTAATAATTAATGTCTCTGTTAAAAATGACTTAATAACCCCACAACTCCCATCAAAACCTCCACTACAAACAAGCAATATAACCTAGACATTTTAAGTATGCTGTGTGTTTATCAGAGAGCCACAGAGTGACACCTGGGCATCCGTGCTGATTCCAGGAAGAGAGCCTGTCGGTAAAAAAGATTCATCTGAATAGATCACGCACACAAGAAAAAAAAAGTGGTTCCTCTTTCTTTTTTTTGTCTGCATGCCCCTCCCATCCTGGGCTTCCCAACACCTGCTTGTGCTGAAAGAACATAAACATAATTGCAAGATTCCTCAGCATTAACCGTTTCCTGACAGCCCCAGCTAAACACTGCCAGGTCATCCCATTTTTCCTCTTCACTGTGTTTTCTTACTCTCTGCCATAGATCCAATGAGCCTCTGCAGCATTGTCAGATGGACCTCCATGTTTTTTTGCTCTGTCATGAACGGAAAGTCAGTTGTGTTCACCAGAGTTGAAATTAATCCAGAGTTGGGGGTCTCTCATTGCCCAGCCCTGTTATGTTACCCTAACACCAAGTGGAGGGACATGACTGAGAGTCAAAAAAGTCACAGCTGGTAGGTCCACATACTAGTCTGCATTGAAGTATTATCAAGTAGCCACACCACTGAGTGGAGGTTTGGGTCAAGACTATGTAAAGCTCCATTAATACTTATAACTTTTATTAAATTTATATGTTTAACACTGGAGAGGTCCAAGGGTATGCTTCAGTGATGCCCAGTCAGCATTCCCCACTGCTGAACTGAATGCATCATTCTGTGAAGCAGCAATCTTACTATGGCTTATTGCTTCCTCATGCTCCTGACAGTCTTGAACTGGCAGAAAGTAATGGCCAACAGGTCAAAGAAAAGGTGTTGTCTTGGGAAAGCTTTAGGGCTTTTAGATCTTTTTTGGTTTTTCACACACAGAGACGCCCCATTGCTTCTATAAATCATCATTTCTACAGCACATACCAAAGATTTTCTGTGCTTTTTCCAGCAGTGAAACCAGTGTTCAGTTACCTCTCTTCCAAGATTGGGATTACAAAAACTTTACACCGTCTCACCCTCCTCTCTTGCTGCAGGCACGCCAGTCCAATAAATAAATACTTGGCCAAGTTTTACTGCCCTTTACCCCTTTAACTAAAACCAAATGCCTTCTGCTTTGTTGAAGGCAAGTCATGCCTACTTCTGTTGCTCCAGCCAGCAGTTTCTCAACTACCTTGCCCTCTCAGGGACTGATTAATTTTTAGTGACTCTGAAACAGTTACCAAACCTTTCTGTGATTGATGTGTGAAGAGGAAGTAACATTGTCCAGGGCTCTTAGGGAGAGAAAATAGCTGGTCGTACCCTTTCCCAAGACTACAAATGACCCAACTTCACTCTCATTTCTCTAGTAAAACTGGGGTGAGAGTGTTGTGATGGAGGGCAAAGGGATAGGGATGGAAGGGTTTGACAAATAAACAGGTGACAAATATGACAGGCTTCTGTATTAAGGTTATCTACTCCTTTTCTATTTTCTTTCTTGTGGGCAGTTTATTAAAAATATTTTAGCACTTGGCACCACTTCTCAAGAGGAGAAGGTGCAGGTCTGCTTGTCAGTACTGTTTCGGGGCAGACTTAGAGGTGATGCAGCCACAGGATTGGCTGCTTGTCAGGATGGATGCTTATTTCTCATAGGAAATACAGGGCAAAACCCTGATAGAGAGGGGCTGCTCATCAGCAATTGCAGCACTGGTGGGCCAAAGTGTGTTTGCCTGGCTTTCCTGGGTGGTCGACTGGCTTGTATGAAGCACATGGAAATAGATCTTTTGGAATGTGAAACCGTGCCTTCTGCGTGTCTCCCACAAGTATTTTATAGTTTTGACTGGCATGTGCAAAGGAAATGGAGAATAATAGAAGAAAAAACTTATGTAACCCTTCAGCTGTGCTTCCTTTCCATACCAAGGTTTTGCATTTAAAGTAAAAAGACCAGTCTTGTGTTGTTGCAGAAGTCTTTTTTGAAAGTTTAATGAAGAGTTCTTTTGGTAAATGAGTAAAGAGATGTTTTTTTTT
>VZUA01001398.1:12611-24680 GCA_013401035.1 Horornis vulcanius | reverse complement strand
AGCATTACAGTAATGTTTATTCAGCACTAGAGAAATTAAACATTTCTTTTACAATAATTCCTGTCTAACTTGTTCCGCTGAGTATCATATAAAGACTTTTTCTGTCATAAGTCTTTTGATGAACATGAGTTATAAAATTACTTGAGATTTACTCTCTTGGAACATTTTCATCATTGATTTAAAGAATCAAAGGCATCAAGGAGATGGATATATAAAGTACAAAGACTATAAAATATATAGAAACAAATCTGTAGCATAAACACAGAACTGGCTGTTCTAATGTTATGTTTCCCTTCCAACCCCACATAAAGAAAGTTTTGATCTGTCTCTGTTTTGCACAAAAGTGAACTTTCTCATATTGCAGATCAATGCCAAGGATTCCTAAATATCCAAAATGATCTGTTCCAGACTTCACTCCTACAGTCTTATTTTCACTCTTATGCTAATGGTGCTGCACTTGCTCTGTATAACGCAGATATCTGGGGGAGGGGGGGTTTGTCTCAAATTGCAAGGTCTTCCTTTTCTTTTAACTTCCATATTGATGTTTCTAAGGTTTTTGTGCCATTTTGCTTCCGTGTTCTGGGTAAATTTTTCTTGTTTCCTGTGTAACATGTCATCCCACATCAGCAATACAGTTTACCTTCAACTAAAATAAGCAGCACTAAGTTATAAGGTATAGTCTCACAGGAACTTAGATTTTTATTTAGGACAAAATAAAATAAAAACTTCTGGGGGTGCAGTGAAGTACTTAAATATTCTTCTGCTGCTTTTCTTTCTTTTTCTTGCATCCTTGTGTTCAAAATGCAAAGTCATTATTTTCTCTTGTTGACTGATCACAGAGAAATATGTAGTAGAAGAAGGGTAGGAAGAACAGAGCTTGCTTTAGAAAAGATCTTTCCTCAGCATTTGAAGTATCCCAGAATCAGAATGAGAGTCATTCAGCCTAGGCAGAGAGAGCAGCAACAAGCCAAGTTTGATGCCTGTCCCTGCTTATCCTTTCCTGACCTGTTTCTACCCCCAAGAAAGGTTAAGCTGCATGTGAAGCAGAAAGAGGTCTTGAAGGGTCTAGCCAATAAATCCTTTCCCTTTTGCAACAATGAGAGTAGAGGGAGACAGGTACAATTGGCCTGAACCAACTCTAAATCAGTTACTGGTTTTGTTTTTTTTTCCTTTTCACAATGATTAGCATTAATAAGAATGACCATAAAAATGCTTCTGGTCTAAAATGGCTTTGGTGGTTGATTTGTATTCACTCATCTTTTAGTTTCCTAGACACTTAAGAGGCTTAAAGCCCTTGAAAAGCAATATTTAAGAACTTGACCATTCTCTTCCTTCCCGCATTTCCCTTCTTTCCGGTCCTCAAAATTGTTTTAAAAACAAAGCTCTCCAGATAGCCATGTTCTCTGTGTGGCACCCTCTCTATATTTTCGCTGTGTTTCTGATGCACTCATCTCTACCAGTGGCCTCCCAGATGACTGCAGCTCTGTGATTTCAAAACTTGGATGTGGTCTAAATTTCCCAGTGAAAATCCAGAGTAGCAAACTATTTTCATCCCATTTTCAGAGATTCTCTTCCTGATTGTTGCCAGACTTACAGATTCTGTTGAAGAGACAGCAGGGACAGGGTTCTGGAGTAACCAGGAGATGTACTGTCTCCTCTTGGTCAGCAGAATGCTGTAGATGTTGAACTTTGACTTTTAACAAGAGGATCCTTGACTATCTCTTCCCTGGTTGGAAGTTATATCTAAATGCCAGTCAATCCCTTAGCTCTGTGTTTTCTTATCATCTTCTCACAACTACACCAGACCAGCCAGCACACCCAGGCAATTACTTTCCAATGAACAATTTTCATCTGAGTTTTGGAGAGGTAGTAGAGTAAGCCAAGGGAAGAGAAAGGTATGTTCAAAGACAGTTTCAGAAACCGCTCTTCTGAGTGAGGTCATTGCCACCTTGGCAACATGAGTGGTACAATTCCATCTTCCTTTCACACTGCTCACCCAGTTGTAGTGGCTTATATCCTTACAGTGTATGCTTATCCCTCCTTCTGTACATAGACAGTAACTTACACTCAATTTTTTCACTGTACTTGTGCAAACATCCTAATAATGTCAGGGTATATATTGGTTATATATATGAATAACTGACTGAGATCATGCAGCAGATACTGAGCAAATGAATTAGAGAACAATAGAAAAATTAAGAAACCAAAAGATAGGAGCATTGATAAAGGAATAACGAGGCAAAAAACCTCTTTCTATACTGTGTATACATCTTCCAGCTTTATGGGGGTTTTAAAGTTCTTTTACTTTGATGAAATAACACTTAATTTGAGATATGTAAATGTACCTTTTTCAACTTAGATTCTTGACTGCATTGGCTTAGTGCATGGACTGGTCATCACTAACTCACAATGGTTAATGCACACGCTGCTAACATCTTTTTCTTCCATGTCTTTTGTGATTTGGTTGCTCTAGTCAGTTTCTCAGCATTTGTAGATAAAATACCTGAAAAGGTCAGTTGTGGGTCAAAGACACTTGGCTGGCTCTATATAAGCCACTCTGATATTAAGGAGAATATACCCAAGTTCAGCCAATCTGTTCTGTGTACTTGTCACTAGCTCAGGAATCTGTGTTCCAAACCAGCTGTCACTAATTTTCTTATATTGTTGACATCTTCCTTGTCATTCCCTCTGATTTATATATATGTTCTATCTCATATTTCTGTTTATTTAGACACTTTTTCTCAACTTTAGTGTCTGACTGTTTACTCAGGATAACCGAAAATCGACAATATAGATGTGAAAAACCTCCTCTGTTTTAAAGAGCATTGCATCTCTACATTCACCTAATCACAGCTCCTTGGTCCCTAGGTGATTAAGAACTTGTCCACAGAACGCTTTTCACATTCATATGTCAGATGGACCCCGCAGTTGACTAAATATGAGTCTGTGTATTATTTTGAACTGTCCCTTTGGGATATAACCATCACAGACACGACAGTTACCATCCAATTATCCTCTCCATTCCTCTCCCTTCTTTCACAGGGCTCTATTTTTACACTATTTTTAAGGGAGACAAAAAGAAAAAGAATAAAAAAATTTAAAAATAAAAATAATTTAAAAAATAGCACAATGTCATAGCATCTCTTTATTCTGTCCCCTGTAAATTTCTGTAGTCAGTACTATATGTTAAAAAGGTTATTAAAAGCACCTTAGTAGAGAGAGGGCAATTAAGCTTCTAGAAAATAAAGTAAGCCTAAGCCTAAAAACCTGAAAAGATGTCCTGAACTCTGATCTAGTGTTACTTTTGGGGAAAAATAATCACTGCAAACCCTAGTATCTGCTGCTTGTTTTTTGAAATGAATAAGCAATTTCACCACCCTTTGCTGAAAACCAAGTATAATGCAAACGGTGACAATCTTTTGTAAATTTCATAGGTATTATCCATGTTTGTGGTGCTTAATTTGGGACAGAATTAGGATGTTTGTAGGATTTTTGTTACATCTTGCTTTATGAAAAAAGGAGCCTTGAACTCACTATATCAAACACTTGCTGGATTACATCTACAGGAATGTACTTGCCTCTCAATCTAGCCAAACGGATAAAAATGCAGTCAGCAAGGAAACAGATCCATGAAAAGAGAACAATGTCAGTTTTTCAGCTCAAAGTTCCTTACACACAAACAGCAGAGCTGAACCTAGAAAGAAGAAGCTGTCCTGCTTGTTCCTGAGAGCATGAGCTAATCCTAACACTTTATTTCTGGACATCCTTTAAAACCTGGCAGCACAAATGAAAGCAATAACTAACAAGACCTTCTGTAGGTCTAATTTCAGGAAGCAGTTTGTAGTCTTATTTTTAAAGCTTACATTGTAAGATGCTTTCCATCTGATCTACAACATTTTATTTATCTCTTGGTCAAGCTTTGATGGAAATTCTTATTTCCAGATTTCAGATGTCCTCTTCTAGCAATTGTCCCCAAAAATCATGTCAGACTCCTGTCTCAGTGATGTCAGAGTAAAACCTGCAATACCTTCCATTACTTATTCTTAATCTACTCCAGCTAGAAATCACTCTCAGAACCTCAGCCCCACTGAAACTCATTATACCAATTACATGATGGCAGCATTTGTCAGAGTTATTTATTTATTATTTCAATGGAGAATTACTCAGTATATGATGATGCAGTTGTCTTATATGTTAGCAGCAAGAAATAAGTTAGTACTGACATATTTACTATATTCTTTAGCTCATAAGCAATGCTTTTTCTGAGCATTTACACCTCCAAAAAGCTTCATATTGGTTTAGTTGGTATATGTGTTTCATCATGCATTGCCAATAACTGAATGTGGCTATATGCTTTTTCACATGTTGAAACAATGCAGGTACTTTCCTCATTGCTCTTGGGACCTAGTGGTAACTCTTTGTGTTCACAAGCATTAATCATCCATGATGCTGGATACCAATGGCCTATCTTCCCTGCCATTTATCATGGTATAGACTTCCTTTGCGTCCTGTGGGGTGCACTCACCCTTACTCTTGAGAGCACCCTCTACAAGGTGAAAGGTGAATGAGACTTTGCACTGCTTTTAGGTTTCCCTCTAACGATGATTCATTTGCCATGTATATAAAGTGTCAAACATGGCAGTTTATATGGCAGCTGCCTAACTTCCAAGCTGCCTTGGAGAAGAATAGATATAGGGAATTACATGACTTTAGATAAAATTTTACTGTAACACTCTTGAAATGGAGTATGTGTGGTAAATATATAGAACATGGTATAGTCCATCTAGCTAGGCACACTGTTAGTCCAGCTAACACTTTCTGTCTGAGTGAATTCACATAATTTTTTTATATTTATTGGGTCAGGAGGGAGAGGGATGGGGTGTAATTTTTGGCCCTAATTACTGGTACAAAGAAATGAAGGCAAATATATTTGTATAGACTAATCCACTACTGTTGATCTAGATTAAAGACTACACTGAAATTTAAGGGGTGAATTAAATTACTTTCACTTGTAGGATGAGACACTGTTGGACTGAATATCTTGTTTTACATGTTTGGACTCTCAGAAGAGAAAAACTCTCTTCCAAGCACAGCACTGATGCTTACAGCCTCTGCAATGTTAGCAGACTGAGACAGCAAGTTTTTCAGACAAAGTCAAGACAAATTCTTTAAAGGTGAGACAAGAAATTATATAGATGACTACAGGTTACGTAGAGATGACTAGCATATCATGTTAATGTGATTATTGTATAGAATAATTGCACTTTGTGTCAGCAGTTCTGGTGACATTATCTTCATCAGTGAGATGTTTCCCACAACCAAAAAGCTGAAAGCATGTCAGACCAAACTTCTGTGTTAAATTGTAAAACCAGTGACATTTTATTAATCAATTTTATTTTTTTTTTCTTTTTTTTTCTCTCTGATCATAGAATTGGATAGTTGTGCAGTCTGGGCAGCAGAGTGTGAGAGGCTGTAAGGACCGGTGCCTGTGAACACTGTGTGTGTGTGAGGGGCCGCGCCGGGCCGTGCCCGCACAGCCCAGCCCAGCCCAGCCCCGGGCCTGTCCCAGCCCCGCCGCGGCCGCGATCCCCGGCACGCCCCGGGCCGTGCTCCACACCCACCCCTGCAGCCCCAGCCGGGCCTTGCAGGGGCCGAATGACCGCAAGTCCCACCGGGGCAAGGGCCCAGGAAGGCCAAAGGGTATTTAAACCCAGGCCTGCGGCAAGCACACGTCCTGACACTACCTCCTCTTGGAAATTCTACCAGCTGAACACACTGCAACCAGAACTGTTTGTTCTTTTCTACATCTTTTCTGTCTTTCTCTCTTACTTTTTTTGCGTCTTCTTCTGATTCCTTCTTCCTGGAGTTTTGAGTAACTTAAAATCAGATGGGCTCAGAGTTTGCTAAATTGAATGCACTAACATAATCCTTTGTAAAATGTTTTAGGCTGATTGAATGCTGCTCCACACTTTTGTCAGCATTCTCTGATTTTCTGGAGGTAGTCAGTAAAGTTCTTTGTTGTTTGAACTATTGAGAATATTTTGTCAATATTTCTCCTTTACATGTAACTCAGGGTACAACCAAAACCTCTTAAGTCCTTTTAAGAGTCTCATAAAGCAAGATTTTGGGGCCTTAGAAAGAGAATTTACCCATTTGCAATCTGCATGCTTTAGTGTTGGTGTAATTTTCACAGTGCTAAACCAATTACAGTGTAGAGGCAAGCTGCAGGCAGTCCAGGAGACTGCTGGCATGCGTGGAGGATAACTTCCTGAGGCAGGTAATAGATCTCCCACAGAGATGATGTAACACCGGACCTGGTTATCACCAATGTAAGCAAACCAGCTGGGGACATCGGGAAGCAGTCTGAGCTGTAGTGATCATGCATGGGTAGAGTTTGCAAACCTGAGGAATATGGACCAGGACCCTGAATTTTAGGAGGAAGAGTTAATCTATAGGGCCTTCTGGGAAACTGCCCTCTGAAACAGGAAAGCAGAACAGAGCTGGGAGATCTTTAAGGACACTTTTCATGGAGCACAACAGCTCTCAATTCTCATCTGTAGGATGACATCAAAGGATGTCAAGAGGCTGATATGGATGAATCAAGCGCTGCTGGTTAGACTTAAGCATAAGAAGCAAATGCACAGTCAGTGTAAGGTGCAGGTAACCTGGGGAGAATATAGGGACACAATCAAGTTGTGTTAGGGTGGGTAAGGAAGGTCAAAGCATGGCTGAAGATTAATTTGATAAGATTAAAAATAAAGGCTTCTGCAGGTATATCAGCCATAACAGGAAGGCCAAGCAGACTGATGAACATAAATGGTAAATGGTAGCTATGGATAGGGAGAAGAAAGAGGCACTGCCCTATTCCTGAAATTGTTCAAGGCCAGGTTGTATGGGGCTCTGAGCAACCTGATCTAGTTAGTGGTATCCCTGTCCACAGCAGGGACTATGTGATCTTTAAGGTCCCTTCTAACCCTAACCATTTTATGATTTTATGATTCGTTCTATTCTATAAAAATATGTGTAAGTTTCTAAAAGAGTTAGACATAGAAATTTGTACTTACTATTATTAATTATTTTGGTCATTTTAAGCCTCAAATGACAAAAGAAAGATAAGAAATAAACTTCTTAAACTGAATTTACTGGACTACATTTACAGGACTCTCCTTTGGCAGTGTTAGGAACAGCTTGTTAAGTTTTTACTCAACTCTTCTAAAAATAAAAACATAACCTTGGTTTTACTAAGTTAGATGAGGGCTCACAGAAATAGTTAGTTGGATCTTTCTTTTTTTAATGGACATCAGAGAATTCTTCATTTAAGAATGCATAAGGAGAATTAGGATGAAAGAAGTAAAATTACTTGTAAATATCTGTCCCCAAAAGCTGGGTATCAAACAGGTGAAAGTCCTTATTTTGAGCTGGGTCAGCAAATATTATTCATGCCAAACACGGTCCTCTATTTAATTTCAAAAAATAACCTGAGGGTTTATTAATTACCATTGGTGTAGCTGACTTCAAAATGTAGGTCCTCCGTGTTTACACAGATGTTGTAAAACCATGGAAACCATTAATTCCTCCCAGCCATTTTCTGTCAAGTTTCTTGTATGTTTCTCTTGT
Organism: Horornis vulcanius; assembly: GCA_013401035.1. Lineage (NCBI taxonomy): Eukaryota > Metazoa > Chordata > Aves > Passeriformes > Scotocercidae > Horornis > Horornis vulcanius. The sequence goes on along the minus strand of VZUA01001398.1, from coordinate 17,063 downwards.
GTTTGCCCAGGACTCTCAAAGCTTGGTAACATTAAGCACCTGCATATTTCACTGGAGTGTCTTATCTGTCCCACATGAAAGGTCTTATCCAGTAGACAGTATATTGTTGCCAGTACAGAATTGCAGCAACTTAAAGACAGCTAGAGCTCTGACCCAATGCTCAAGAGTATTCTACCAGGTCTTTTGGAGATCATGTTCTCTAATATCTGGATCATGAAAGGGTATTTGAGCACTATTCTTGGGAGATGATCTAGCCATCACACCCAAGGATACTTTTATACTGGCTTGTCCTGAGTCAGCTTCTTTGAAGCATAAATACTCAGCACCAGAAAGACGGTGTTTTCATATCACATGTAGGATTTCTGTGTGAGAGGAAGAAGATAGGGATTCCAATTTCTTCTCCAAAAAGTACATAAAACTAACATGACTTAAAACAGTCAGGTCCAAAGCCCTCTTCTCTCTTTTTTTTCTTGCCTATTTCATTCTGTCTGTGAATTCATATTCAAATTTACTTCTTTTGCTTTATAGCCTTCATTAATTCTAAGTGATGAGTGAAGTTAATGGGAAGTTTTCTTCCCACTGAGGTGGAGATTTAATGCATGCTTAAGAACACAGAGAAAGCCTGTCTCAAAAAGGAAAGAGAATGCATAGGCTCCTTGAAAGGTAAGGGTTATAAAAATAAATTGCCAACATCTTCACTGTTTGTTTCTCAGGGGCTGAGCTGCCACTAGTACATTATGCATGTTGTTTTTTTAAAGACACTAATTATTTTACATGATGTTTATTAAGCCCTTTAAATCATTGCTATTCACCAGCTACCCAAATTCTTCAAGTGCAAGCAAAAGAAATAAAGGTCATCCATGGCTTTGACGTGCTTTTGATGAATATGGTCTGTATAACATTTACCACTACTCAGAACAGAAGCCATTATTTAAGTAAAGCTGGTTATTGTTCATTAGTACAAAGAGTGTGCAGTAAATACAATGAAAGATTGCTTGGTTTACTATATCTTTGTCATCCAAAGCAGCTCTATGAATAACTACAGGGATTTGTCTTTGAATAACGTATTTGCTTGCTGCCTAATAAATAACATGTAATTAGGTTAATATATTGTTTCCTAGTTATGCTTGCAATGTAGTGGAGGAAAATAAAAGGGTGATTTCAGATACAAAAGAATGGTAGATAATTTTAGCAGTATCCCTTAAAATACTTTGACTCATTAGGTATGGCTTAAACTTTTGGGAGGTCTGTGTGTAAAGGAAAGCAGGAAGTAGGTTTAATGAGCTCCTTATTACTCAGGTCATGAGTTATTACACAGGTAATGTGCAATAAAACTGCAGCAACTATTCTGCATTGAATAAAACACCCATGGTGACCTTACACTGGAGAATGAGAATATGCCATGCTAGTTTACAAGTCTGGACATTTTATTCAATCTACCAACATTTTTTCTGGAACTTTTCTTTCAGAATCAACAGTGAATTGATCCATTTGCATCAGCTGGCTCCACTAGAAATAAATGTTTGATGAAATGTCTTGAGAAGACCTCATGGCACTCAGAGGAGTTGCTTGTTTATTGTGTGAATGTTGAACAGGCTAAGTGCCATGATGTGTAAGGGCAGTGACAAAAAATAGCAGTAGGCAAAAAGACTTCCATTACCTCTTTGCTAAGAAAACAATGAATATGAAGTCACCAGTAGATACTTTAAAAATTAAAGGTTGTTCAGTAATACGTTTGCATATCCTCTTATTTTAGAAGAAATTTAGGGATGTTCTGCAGGACATTAAGACAGTGCATGTGTCCTTTAGGCCAATTTTAGCATTCTCTTAAACTGGCAACTCCAAATCACCCACTGTTTGTAGTTCAGTATTAGAAACAATGAGGAACAGTGGTCTTTTGACGTCTGAGTAGAGGCATGAGTGATTGTTATTCACATGCAATTTTTCTCTTCTAATGCAAATATCTTATTTATTCCCTAATGTCACAGGTTTTATGGATTTTCAGACAAGGTCATATATAGAGAAAAAAATCAAATTCAATAATGACTTGCAGTCAAAAATACACTCAGATGGTTTCTCCACCTCTCTTTGGGCTGACGGGAATTACAGGTGAGGTTTTAAGTATAAGTGATAGGATCTTCTTTTCTTTCAGTAGCATCTTAGTTCATGTTTGCCAAATGAAGTTCATGTTAGTTCATGTTTGCTGTTCATAAAAGATGTCAGAGTTTCAATCCTTGGTCTTAACCAGACTGAAAGTACTTGCCTATGGAAGTCATCACCACATACAGCAAGCTCTTTTTCTGACCCATGCTTCTGAGGCAGTATGGCCCCTGTTGTTGGCAGAGGCCAGAAGAGAGGATATTATTGTCATAACCAGTGCAATTTGCCAAGGAGATTGATTTTCCTTGATAAAAATGAAAAGGAATCAGATATCAGGTGACTGGTGGTAAACTGGAATTGCCCACACAGAGGGTGATTCTTATCATCCGTGAAAGGATGTGTCCCAGGGACAAGGGCGGACTTTGTTGGAAATTATGCAACTTTTAATACTTTTTTTTGTAACTTTAGTGAGGTGTTTGTTCTCCTTTTCCCACGGGTAGAAGAATTAAAATTTCTCTTTAATAGAAAGACTGTTCATTTGGTGAGGCTGGATGAGCTACAGATTGAGAGTAGACAGAAGATACATGGGAGATAAACATTAATGAACGTAACTGCAAACATCACCCACTGGAAGTTCAGACACCTGGTCTGGGAAAGGATTGGTAAGAGAACCAAAGAATGAGAACCAAAGCAGCACTGAAGGGGAAGGGAACTATAACCAATAGGAGATTGAATACTAAGAATTGTGTAACTTAAGACCAATGTATGAGAGAATTCCTTTGGTTTTTGTCTGTATAGGTGTGTGAAAAGTCTGGTAAAGAATCGCGAGTGATGGAATGATTTTCACAGCATAACTTAGGCATGTGTGGATGAAATGATTTCTATTGCGCATCCTGGCCAGAATAAAGTAATACCATGATCCTCTAACACTGCAAAGATGTTGTAGGGTTTCTGTTTTTCCTGCATTTTGATGACAACTTGATTGCAGGAGGCTTAACTGGTGGGTGTCAGCTCTCTTGCTGTCTGTGCTGGGTCCGGCTGAGCTAGAGCTAACGTTCTATATGGTAACCCCTAATGTGCTGGTTCTTTATTTCCTTTTTTGGTAAAACGGTGTTGATACACCAATGTTTGGTCTGTTGCTGAAAAATACATGAACACCTTCAAGATCCTCTATTTTTTCCTCAATTCCTAAATTGAGCAGCCTTGGGAAAGTCAAGAAATTGTGAGAAGACACAGCCAAAACAGCTGATCAGATCTGTCCAAAGCAACATCTTATACCAATAATTTGTCATGTTCAGCAACAAAAGTTCAAGGGAGGGGGAAGACAAGGAAGACATCAGTTCTGGCGTTTGTCTTCCCAATTAGCTGTTATGCGTGCTCAGGCTCTACTTTCCAGAGAGTGGCTGGACACCTGACTACATATGGCAAGTAGTAATCAAATTCCTTTGTTTTGCTTGCATAAACAGCTTTTGTTTAATTAAACTGTCTTTAACTTGATCCATGAGCTCATTCACCTTGTTTCTATTGTGTCCTGATCGTGCAGGTGTGTGGGTGCTTTGTTGTTTGCTAGTCAACCCAACCACACTTGCCTTGTAAACTTGTGACAGGTAACATGCATTTTTAGAAAAGCAAATTGTAATTCCAACCAGAGATGTAGGATTTCTCCAGCTCCTTTTGTATCTTGCATGGTATGTGTTTTGCACCAACAATCCATTCTGAGTAATTTGAAAACCAACTTGTATTCTGTAAGAGTAGCTACAGCGAACTGACTCTGCACACACTGCTTTGAACATCAAGCCCTAAGGCTCTGGCAAGTGCACTAAGGCAAGGAATTTTAGAGATGAGATTGTTTCTCTTGTCCTTACCTCACCCCATTGGATTTACCAGCAACTACTATTCACTGTTTAGCCTGTATCACACACTGTTCTCCCAGTCCTATGCATTGCCAGAGGCACAAAGGAACAGACAGGGAAAAGTTATCAATTCTCAGTTTGAAGTGAAATGGCAGGTCAGTTCTTCTGTGGGTTTAGAATAGGCAGGAATGCAAAACATAACTTTGGTGTTCAACACCTGATGGGTTTTGAAATCTGCAGTATACCCAGTTTAAGAACAAGCTGATACTTATCCCTCAGTTGCATGCTTCCCAAATATTTTCAGTCATTTTCATGGACCATTTAGTAAATTACCGATTTTAGTACATGTTTAGCTTGCTTAATGGCATTATTTAATGCTGTGTGTTATTTTGGGTAAAATTGTTACAGATTTTTAATAGGGAAATGCATAAAACTTAGGAAATATACTGTTTAATCTTCAACAGGTATGATTTAATTAAATCATAAATATTATTAATTT
>VZUA01001395.1:6141-16751 GCA_013401035.1 Horornis vulcanius | reverse complement strand
TTTTTTTTTTTTCTGTTACTAAGAACTGTAGAAAACTGCCCTTATGAGATGAAGAAAGACAAGGACATGTTCAATTTTCCTTTTTATCTCCTGAGTCTTCTTTGGGATAAAATTCTGATGCAAGCAAGGATGGAATCTGGCAAAGACCATTGCTTAAAGTCATGACTCACACTTGCTTTTCCCTGTTCACTCTTTCTTGGTCACTGTTTGCTGAAACTTGCTCTGTTTTGGGTAGGTTGTTATCTGGGTTTAAGTGTATCTTTTTTTATTCTGAAATATAATTCTGAAATACGTAAAAAGTTTTTGTTAAGAGAACTGTTTGAATCAGTACAGCTTTATTAGGTTTTCTTACAGATAAATCACTTGTATAAGGCAGAGTCTAACTTTTAAGTATTTCCTGCAACAAACACAATGTGCCCGTACACAGGGAACCTGGGTTTTCTAGTGCCTTGGACCTTGAAGGAAAGATTGTCTAGTTCTGTAGCCATAATTTATAACATGCTCCTTCTCTTATAATGGCAGTTTTTTTTCCCCTTTTGTCAGCTGAGTTATAGGAGTAGACAGACTCATCAGGCCTGCCTCTCAGTGCAGGTCTGCAGTTTAGCCTTTTGATTTTGTGGTGTTATCCTTAAATCCGTGCCTACATAAACAAGTGTTCAATGCTCAGTAACATATGTCCAATAAAGGAATTGTAGTCGCCAACACAGACCTTACCTGACTTTTGAACCAACATCATATTGCTAATACTACTCTTGAAAATATAGAAACCAAAAAAACCCTTAATTTTTGTGCTTTAATAGAATTCTTTGCAGATGGTGCCAATGTATATGAAATTATCTTTGTTATTCTACTCTCCCGTGCTCAAAAGAAATTAAAATGGGGTACATCAAAGGACAGTCCTCTTTGGCATAGTCTGCAGAGGGGAACTGGCTCTACTTACAAAGAGCAAATGACTGTTGTGTTCTAGCTTCAGTACTGTCTTTAGNAATGGGGTACATCAAAGGACAGTCCTCTTTGGCATAGTCTGCAGAGGGGAACTGGCTCTACTTACAAAGAGCAAATGACTGTTGTGTTCTAGCTTCAGTACTGTCTTTAGTACACTAGGCTGCCTTTCAGTAAGAAAAGTGTTGAGTTGTTGGGTGGTTTGAAAATATGATGATGATAAAGTAGGGCAGAAGTATCTGGGAATATAATAATGCTGTTTTAAGACTTCAGTTAATAGCCAGCAGTCTTGGGACAGGTTTTCATTTGGGCTAGATACTAAGAAAGTTGAAAAAAATCCTGCAACACTCAAATTTTTATTTATAATTAAAAATAAAGGGATAATTTAGGGGAAAGCTTGGTTATGAAAGCTGGCAGAAGGATATTAATCTTCCAGGTATTAAATCCTCAGAATTTTCTCAGAATCTCACAGATCACAGAATTATTTAGGTTGGAAAAGACCTCCAGGATCATCAAGTCTAAGCTTTAATTGATCTCCACCATGTCAACTAGACCAGAGCACTAGGTGCCATGTCCAGTCTTTTCTTGAAGACCTCCAGGGATGGTGACTTGCACAAGTATTTCTGCTGAGCTGGTAAATAACTGAACCATTTAAGTTGTGAATACCTTGTTAAATAATGTTAAAAACCTCATTATTTACCCCAAAGCACCCACTGAAGTCATGTAGGTGAGTGCTGGAATCGCAGGGTCCGCACTCACCGCTCCTCATGTCGTGTTCTGCTGTGAAGAGAATTGTGAAATCATAATACCCTGTTCAAGATGTGGAAAACCCCCAGCCAGCTGGGAGTTAACCCTTTCTGAAGGTGGCCTCTCCCACACCATTCCTCTGGGATTAACAGCCACCTTCATTTAACCCAGTTGCAACCTAATACTGAGACCAGTCGCATTGAAAATCGCCAGAGCAGAGCCCAGTGCTGCACTTTAAAACCTCAAAGAGAGAAAAATGAGCAGCATTTGTAACAGTCACACACGTCATGATGTTACAGTGAAAGTATCTCCCTAACTGGAAGCCACCAGGTTGCTGCTTTTCCAGAGGAATTAAGCATTTTTCATAAACACATGAAAAATGAGAGAGGCATGATGGGCTCCTTGGAAGAGGCAAGAAGCATTTTTTACAATCCATTAATTAACTGCGGAGCCTTTTACATACTCTGACACTGCTTTTACCCCATCAGAGTGATTTCAGTGACTGAACCTCTGCAGCACCACCCAGACTCACTTGGGCTGGTACAAATGACATCCAGGGACCAATGACATACAGATGGCACAATATCAGTTATTTCAATAACTTTGAGCAGTATCTCACACATTTGTTTTGTGGCCTGGTGCACACTGAAATGCTCTGTTGCTCTAAAGGTGCAGCTTACTGCTTTACCACATCTGTGAGGGCTTTGTGACTAGCTAGACTACTCCACTGGTATTTTAAAGTGACTTTATTTAAATCGTAGTCTTATTAATTTGATATAGTTGTACATTATTTTCTTGCTTCTTCCCCAGGAAATCCTTTTCTGCCCTTTTTCTGCACTTTTTTGATGTGATCCTACATTAAACTTTCAAAAATGCACTATGTAGCACATTCTTCAGTAGAAGCATGCAGCCCTCAGCACAGCATTTTCAAAGACATCCCCTTGGGATGTGACTTTGCTTCAATTTGTAATGTGAATTGGAAGAATAAGAACTGCTTAAACAACAACGTAGCTGTTCCCATTTGAAAACATCACTGAGATGCAGTTTGGACATTGTAGTTGGTGCTTCCATTCTCATCCAGAGCGTTGCCTGGTTCCTGTGTTTTCCAGACATGCTGCCAGCACCGACAGCTCTGCCTGTGGTGGTCACAGTAAGTACAGCAAGGTGAGCATCACCACTGAATCAGCAAATCCTATGAAGCGTATTGTCAATCCTATTTAATTATTGGGCTTCGGATTTTTTTTCTTTGTTTAAGTACTCAGTGAATATCAGTTAAGGTGAGAAGGAAAATCTGCTGCACAAAAAGCCAGGAAAACCAAACATCTGAGTAATCGTGTTTATTACTGTCCTCCTGTCATCACTCCCAAAGCCTTTGGAAGAAAGCAAGGTTTGTTATTTTACATCTTGCCTAATTAGGTCTCTGTTTGAGATTCCCTGTGTCAGGAAAATTAATCCACAATGTCAGAAGTTTATGGCCAAAGAGGAGACAGACAAGTCCTGTACCTTTATTAAACAAAGGGAGAGGCCAGGGGGTATTTGCCATGGGGTTCTCAAATTGCTGGAGGACGCAGCCTCCTTTTTATCCCAATTTCCCAGCTGCATTTCCCTCTCTCTGTCCTCATTGGCTGAGGTACTTGAGAGGTGCAGACTTCCCAAATCACCTGATACAGACCTGCCTTTTCTTTTTATCTGTTTTCTCTCTCTAAATCCAGGAATTTAGCACAGCCTTGGGTGACACTCCGTGTCAATTAGTGGAATTGGTGGAATTCCTCTGGAATTTATGATCCCTCCCATTGCTTCTTTCACCTATCAGTATCTGGCTTTATCTAGCAGCAGGCCCACAGTTTGTTTGTGAAGACACATCCCTCTCATTCTTTTCACCTGAACATCCCATGCAATTTAGAATTGGGGACTATGGTGTGAAAATGTGGTGCTTTTTAAATCTTCCCTAAGTTAGATGGAGCATTGCCTTATATTCCCAAGTCCTGCACTCAGATTGGGTCAGTGTATGCTAAACAGGTTTTATTCAATTAATTTGTTTGTAAAAGTTCTGCTTCCCATCCAGCATCCACTTCATTCCTCTCTTGAAGTAAGATACTCCTACTTCATCTTTCAATCCCCATAGCTAAAGCTAAAGAAAAAATAATGCTGTGTGAGTGAGGATGAAGAAAAGGAAAGGTGAAGGAAAGTCTGGGAGCAAACCTACCCTCTGTCAGTGCAGAGAGAACAGCACCTGACCTGAGGTGTCAGCAGGGACAAGAAGCAGCTGTTTCTGGCATATCCTGTGCTGCTCAGTGCAATGCTGGTAAGTGATTCTGCAGCTCCTGCAGGGTTCTGCCCTCCCTGGAGCCTAGCTCTGTCCCTTGGTGCAGGAAAAAAATACCTTGAATTGCTTTAGAGCACGAGGCTTCTAGTATGGGCTCGGATGGTGTGTCCCTCTTAAATGACTCCATGTGCTGGAAGGAAGGCTGATTTCACTCTGTTTCCCAAGAACTTATTGAACAGTATAGAGATAGTATATATCTTTTAATCTTGCATTTTTACCCACAGTGAAACTATTTGAGGGTCATGATCAGTCCGTTACTTTTGTAAAAAAATTTGTAGCTATGAAAAAAGTGCACTGTAGTCATTCAGAGTATTTCCTGGTTTCATTTCAGAGCTGGTTTCTTTGGAGGCAGCACTAAAATCCTATAAAAGGGGCAAACAGAACAGCATGTGATAGACAGCTTGTTAATGATGTACAGTGTGGTTATTTTACTGGGTGGTGCACATGATGCACGTACATACGCGTGCACATGTGACCGAGTATCATGGGATGTATAGAAGGGTTGATCCAAACCATGCCTTTCCCATATCTGGGTTAGATTTGTCCAGAGAGAAAATATGCAGCTTAAAATCTCTGTGAATAATTAGCCTGACAAGTTGCTTCTCTGGTGCAGCTCAGCAGATGAGGAGGCAGGAGGCATAAACACCAAAGTTGCTTATTCACAAGCAATGTCCTTAATTTCTGGCAGGGGTTCACTCATGGCTTTAATAAATCTGCTCTGGCCGTGTTAGCAGTGGCATGAAAATAACAGAGCTTCATTTCAGCCTGGGAATTATTATTTTGGACTATATCTCCTTCCATTGAAGCCAATAATTATCAGAGCCTATAGGGTGAGAACAACTTGCACATTTTGAGAAGAGCACAGAGAAAAGAGCCAGTGAGAAGAGCACAGTTTGGTCAATCAGGGTTGCAGGACTAAACTGGAATCAGGGTTTTCTTTATTTTTAACAGTCTAGAATGCAGAGTCTGAGAGAAGCGTCAGTTCAGTGTAGTATTGAAGATGGGTTGAAATATATCTGCCCTGAGTGACACTCTAGACTTGCTTCCCCATTCCCTGGCACAGCAGCATACCGTGTAATTACAAAAAAGTCCTGTCAGTGGGACAGTCCAGCAACTCCCTGTCCTGCAGCAGAAATCTTAGTCAGTCATTCTGGCATGCATGGAGGGGCATTTGCATTGCCTCTATAACATGGTACAGTATATTTGATTATTATTCACTTCTGACAGTGCTGTTGGAGCTTGAGCAAATGCAGGCTCAGGTGATGATTGCTATCCTGCTGCAGGTGAGCTGTGCAGTTGCCCTTTCCTTAGGGTGCCTTATGCACAAGATGCATTCCTGAGTGGTTGCTGCCTTAGGGAGGGTGACAGCAAACACAGTGTAGCCAGAAAACTGGTTCAGCATCACTGATAGCACCACTGGCATGGAGGTCAGCTGCAAAAGTGCTTGGGCTTGACCCTCTTTGGCAAAATGTTCTCTGGGTTTTGTGGGAAGAGAGGGAAAAAGCTTTTTTCCCTGTAGGGTTGCTGGGTGAGATGTATTTGTCTGCCCCCCTGCCTTGCCACACTGGGGGTTGCAGTTCCCTATGCTGAGCACCAGGTTATTTAGGTCCTGGTTCTTCCCACACTTCTCAGCCTCTGGAAAGCATCTGCCTGTGTTCCAAACCTGGAGCTGCCTCGCACAAGGCTTCCTGGACATTTTCTACACCTCACTTTGTCAGGAGAAATGTGGGTAGATGCAGAATTAGCCGAAGCCACCTTAGGAGCAGCAGCTGTTTTGGTGGGCAGCTTCTCTTTGGTTACCAAGTAGGGCAGATGAGGACGTGGGAAATCCTGAGGCTGAACTACTTCCTCAGGAATTTTTTACAAATGAGCCTAGGTTATGCTGTGAAACCCACGGGAAAGACTCCACATCACTGCTGACTGAGCCCACTGCAGCAATCCAGGTTTGGGGATGGCAGCCCAGGTCACCATTTCCTTCACAGAGCAGCCTAAATGCTGACATGGAGCTCAGATAAGCCTTGTCATGCAGGAGAGATTACTGAAGTAAACCTCCTCTGGGCCAGCCAGCTGCCCCTCACCTACTTCAGGGCTTGGAAGGTTTAATGAGTGATAATGAAGGGAGATGGGGGAGGGATAGAAAAGGAGTTTCAGGATAAGAGCAGCAGGAAGAAATTACTTGTGACTCTGCTCTTGTGCCCCTTTGCCAGGCAGTGCATTGTGAAAAACACAGATATGTTACTGTATAACTAAAGGCAGCATCAGGCTGTCACAGGTGAATAGGGGAACTGAATGCATGTGTCATCAGCAGATCTAATATTAGGACTTGCTGAATTTTGAGGGCTGAACACTGCGAATCTGACCTTCCTGTGCAGTTACCTAGGGTTTGAAATAGGTCAGAAGATTTTGATCACTTTATCCTATATGATCCACTTGGAAAATTGGTTGTCTTTGTCCTCCATATGGACCTGTTTCTGTCCCAGGTGGTGTGGCTCCTTCTGGCCCTCTCTTTGCTTTGCTGAGGCAGGAAAACTTACACCACCTTTTTTTTTTGGTCCCAGACCGAGTATCTGAAAGTGAACATTGGTCATCAGGTTTTACATGCGTAATCCCAGCTTTTTCCAGCATTTCCCCCTGGGAGATTGTTTATCTGAGTGACAGGACAGCCATTCTCCATTGCCCCAGGGACTTCACAAAGAGGCTCATAGCCTCTCTGCTCCCCTTTGCCAGTGTGGTTTTCCTGCTGCCCCTGGCCTCATGGAGCCTTTATCACTCTCACTCTGACGTGCCACCTGACATTTCCCGAGGGCTTCCTTTCAGGTACAGGTGCCCCTCTTCCTGTTCCAAACTGGATGCTGGTTTGCTTTTTGCCTTGCAGCTCTGCCTCTCTGCTTTCTTGTGGCTTTTTGCTCCACTGTGCCCTGTGTGTTTCCTGGCTGCTTATCTCCCTTTCTTCCGCTCATTGTTCCCCATTCCTGCAGCTAGAGCCCAGCCTCCTGCCACTGGCTGATGACTACCAGGGACATTTGCTTCCTCCCATTGCCTCACATCCCCTTTCAAGGGGGTCTGTGGAGATCAGTTACAGGGGAATTTAGCCCCTATCTGTGGAGAACTTAAACTGAAATGCCCAAGAGTTCCTGGTACGTTGTTGACCCTGTGGCAGCCCTCATGGTTTAATGTAAAATTTCTCACACCATCTCAGAGTGCCAAGAAATTAAAGTGCTGGAGCTGCTGAGACAAAGGTCTGGCTTTTCCTTGCCTGTGTGGGTGGATGAAGTATTCCTCCCTAGCTTTGCCCCTGGAATTGACTGTGTCTGAAACCAGAGCCGAACAAAACAACTCCAGCCCCCAAACAGCTGATATTTAATACTTCAGGCTGTGCAACTACGCATTTCCTAAATGCTTTGGTGCAGAATTACGGGTTGGAAATGGAAAGCTGAGGCTTATTAGAAGTATGGGGCAGCCTTAAATCCCTTGCTTTGAGGAACCCTTTGGCTGACACCTAAATACTGAATACCAGGTAACTCATTGCCCAGCGTGGACAGTTTCTTCTGGAGCACAAAACACAGCACAGGATGTTCTTAACACACTACTTGAGGAAAAGCAGGGAAAAAGAAAAAAAACAAAAGTTAGTGTTTTCCAGCTGCATTTCAGTCCATGATTTTAGCACATTTTTTTCTTGTGAGAGGCTGAAAAGCAGTGGGAGTCTGGAGGGAAAGTAGAGAGGCCTGAAAAGAGTGCAGGCTGAAAAGGGATGGGAGACCAAAGAAGTGTGGAAGACTGGAGGGCAAAAAGTGGAGTCTGAAACTTGGGGAGAGGCTAAAGCACTGTGGGACACTAATGAAATCATTTTGTGAAATGGAGTCTGAGAGCCTGATGAAGAATAGAGGAACACGGAGAAACCATTAAATAGAGTGGAGGCTTAATATAAAGGTCAGGCCCTAAAGGGGTGGAGGGACAAAGAAGATTGGGAGACTGAAAAAGAACAGAAGGCTCAGTGTAGAAGGTAGCAGGGGAAAAAAAAGTGTGGACATGGAGTAAACAAGGAAGGCTGAAAAAAGAAAGTGGAGGCTAAAAATGAGAAGGAGGTCAGAAAAGAAGTGCAGTAACAAAGAAAACTGGAGAGAAAAAAAAAAGTAGAGGCTGCAAAAGAGTAAAACACAAAAAAGAAAGGTCAGTGAGAAGAAAAAATGAGTCAAGAAAAATCAGAGGCTGGAAAAGGGTAGAGGGCCAAGAAAGGGTGGGAGAGAGAAAGAAATACAGAAGCTGAAAGGACAGGAGGACACAATTATGTGGGAAGAAAAGAACCCTCTAGGTATAGACCAAAAATGTGAAAGGTGAAAAGCCAAGGGAGAGTGTGGGGAGAGGGAGGAAGAGAGGGGCAAAAAGAGGTGGGAGACCAAGAAGGGAGAAACTGGAGAGGGGAAACTGGAAATCAAGGCCAGAAAAATGTAAAGGCTGGAATGGGGAGGAAGGCTGAATAAAGAGTAGAGGCCGGGAAAAAGCGGAGTCTGTGAAGTGGTGGGAGGTTAAATTGGAGTGGGAGGGTGAAAAGGGGTAGCAGTCTGGAAAGGGATGCTAAGTTGGAGGGAAACCTCAGGAGAGAAAATAGTGGAAGCTGATATGTGGTAGAAAGCCAAAGAGAGTCTAAGAGGTCTGAGGAAAAATTTAGGCCAGAAAACAGTGGAGGTCAAATTTTGTGAAAGATGGAGAAGTTGTGGGTGACTGGAGCATAAGTGGAAGCCAGGAAAAAGTGGAGACTAAAAAGGAGTGGAGGCTAAAATGGTGTGAGAGTCCAAAAAGAAGTGGGAGGCCGGAAAGCAAGAAGTAGCTAGAAAAAAAGTAGAGCCCTAAAAGTGATGGGAGGCTAAATGAGAGCAGGAAAGGGTTGGAAGTCTGGAGGGGAGGGAAAGGAAAAGGGGATGGGAGAGGCAAAAAAGATGTGGAGGTTTTAAAAGGGATGGGAGGCTGGGAAAGAAGACGTGGCCATAAACGTGAAGCCCTGAAAGTGGTGGGAGGCTGGAGGGAAGTAGAGCCAGGAAGTAGCAGAGGCTGAAAAGAGGGCAGAGGCCACAGAAAGGGGCAAGGTGAGGCTGAGGAAGGGCAGGGCAGGGTGAGGGCAAGGTAATGGAGTGCAAGGCAAGGAGGGTCAGGCATGAGCAAGGCTCTACAAGGCAAGGCAGAATTTAAAGAATGGTGACAGTATTATAACCTCAGCCCTTCCTCTGAAGTGTAATTAGGTAATGAGAGAGCATTCCATTGGAATACCAGTAAATTGGATACCTTTTCTGGGTGAATATTACTTTCTGGTTGATAAACTTAACTGGTGCTCTCCCAGATGGCCTGAAACAGGTATTTCAGACAGTGGCTTCCCAGCTGTCAATTTAGGAACCTCTACGTTCAGTGCTATTTATTAACCATTTTCTTTTTAATGGAAAAAATTTGCTTTTTCAGCTTGAATATATCAAAAGTACCAAGACAAGAGCTTGCTAAAACATTAATGCTCTATTTTCATTATAGATTGGATTTAATGAGGTGTGCTAGCTTGTGCCAAGACTGTGCTGTTAACCTGTGACTCCTAACTCCTGCCATAAAATACAGGTAATTCAGTCTGAAGAGTCTCATTTTTCCATGCCACGCACAGGGCTTTGTAACCTTCAGTGTGGGCAATGATGTTTTCTCCTCCGTCCACACAAGCCAGAGCTTTAACAAGGTGGGAGGTTCTCCTGTACACTGATGTAGTCACAGAAGGCAGTCACAGCCAGCTGTGCCACAAAGAAAGGGGTTAGATTATATCTTGGCCCTACTTTTAATTCTTAATTAAACAGCAAATTGTTGTGAATGGTGAGGGTTATTCAGTATGAGAAGTATTTTCCATGCCTCTGCAATGATAACAGAGCCATTGAAATACTACTTTTCTGTATTTTCAGGCTGTCCTAACAGTTACAAGCAAGGTGTTTTAAAAGCAGTGCTCTGCCTGTGGGTTTAGATGGCTGGTGCTCTGCATTTCCCTGCCCTGTGAGCCTATAAAGCAGAGGGGTAAGGAAAACTCCTACTCTGGATTTACATTCTGGACCTCCAGCCTTGTGGCCCGCTGCCTGCACCATTCCTGGAGAAGGGGTGAGGCCTGGGGACCTCACACTGTTACAGTGATGAGCAGCAGGAGTTGAGCTGTCTGACCAGGAACCTGCAAACTCTCTACATCAAAACTCCCAGGCCAGAAAACATTCTCTCAAACCTAGACATTAAAAACTGCAATCTTCCTGAAGCATAGGCTTTCTTTAAGTTACCACATCCATTTTCACGCTGAGAGACAAAGAATGTGCCTGTCAATAATTCTTAAAAAAAATTAGGTATAAACTTCTAGCTGTGATTGCCTCCAAAGTATCATGGCTAATTAAAGCTATGCCCAGAAGTGAAGGCAGGACTCCAGTGCTGGGAGGTGTAACATCAAATGCCACCAGCTGTGGCCCATTAATGGCCCTCTTAGTATCAGGGGAAGAAAAGGAGCAAATAGAGGAGTTTGGTAAAATGAAATGATATGGCATGACTGGGTCCTACCTGCTGCAATTACACAAAAACTGTTACCTTACCTTGG